>VWYK01071298.1:1822-17873 GCA_013399775.1 Semnornis frantzii | reverse complement strand
GGGGGGGGGGGTTGCTGGCTGCTCTCCCTGGAGCCAGAGCATGATTCTGATTTACAAACAGTTTAATCTGAGGAATGCATTGAAACGGAGAACGCCAAAGCCAGCGCCTTGCGTGCTCTGCCTCCCCGGAGAAAGCCTGTGCTGGAAGCTGCAGAGTTGGACTCTGCTGGGGCTGGGCTGCTCTGTGTGTCCCTGTGGGCTCAATCCTTGCCTGCCACAGCTCTGGGCATCCTCTGGATGCTGTGGTCACCCTCCAGCTTGGTGCTTCTTGGTGCCAGCTCAGCGCTGCTCAGCGCCAGCTGGGTGCACGCACTGGAGCGTGGGCAGGTTGAGAAGCCAACACTCCTGGAGTGGGTTTGTATGGGGATGCACATCCCATTGTATCTGAGACCTGTTTTCCATTTCTCCTTGCTGCCCTTCTCCCACCCCTCCCACTTCCAGCCTGCTCTTCCCACTTAGGTCCAGTTATTTTAAGTTCTCTTCCCAGTGGCAGTGTCACCCAAGCACCCACTTGAACCTTCCTCCACCTCTGAGCCCAGCTGGGCACTGAGTCCATACACTCAGTGGCTTTTTTAACCTCCATCTATTTTATTTTCACTGGCAAGGGTGGGTGCAGGACAGAGACTGCCCGTGCTCCCCCTCTCCACCCTGGCTGTCTCCCCATGCCCCATGGCCGCCCCACACAGAAAGCAGCTCCTGTTCCCCAGCAGCCAGAGGTGCCTTTGCCCTCGAGCCTCTCTCCTGAATCATCCCTTGTTTACTGCCAGCGGGGAGGAAAAGCAAATTGTGGCCAAAGTACCATCAGGCAGGACTTTATTTGTGCTTTTGATTGGCGTTGCTGTGGGGTGGGTGGATCTCAAACCCCCTCCCTTGTGCTGAGTTCCCAGTGCCCACTGCAGCAGGAGCCAAGGGCTGAGCCATGCTGCTGGCTCCAGCATCATCCCAGTAGAGCACCAGGGCCACCAGCCTGTCTCAGGGCTGGAGGGAGGCACAGACAGAGCAGATTGTGGCCTCCCTCCTCCTCCTGCTGAGAAGTTCAGCCAGAGGCTGTGGAGACCTTTAATTAACTGATGCAGTGCTGGGGAGATGAGCAGCCCAGCTCCGTGGTGGAGCTTCAGCTCTGGTTGCATGGAGGGCAGTGGGGACAGCCAGGAGCTGTGCCCAGGGCTCCTGGAACAGTTGCTTGGCCAAAGGGGTGGCTCTCAGCTGGAAGCAGCCACAGACCCTTCTCTTCCCTGCATGGCTTGAGGTGAACATGCCTTGCTGTGTCTCTGTGCCCACTCCAGGAGGCCTCAGTGGATACATCCCTCCTGCCCATTCCAGCAGCACTCCCAGGAGATCTCCTTCTCCATGTCCTCTGCTGAGTTCGGGCAGTTGCAGACCCCAGGAGACCTCTTCCATGTCCTCTGCTGCATTCAGGCAGTTGCAGACCCCAAGAGACCTCCTCCTCCATGCCCTCTGCTAAGTTCAGACAGTTGCAGGACATCCTTCATGACAAGTCTTCATTTATTGCTCTTTTAAAGTCTCTACTTCTGTCTCCTCTCCCCCAGATCTCTTCTTCTGTAGCACAAGGGGCAGTGGTTTGGAACTGGAACGGGGGAGGTTTAGGTTGGACATCAGGAGAAAGTTCTTTGCCATGAGTGTGGTGAGACACTGGAACAGGTTGCCCAAAGAGGTGGGGGAGGCTCCATCCTTGGAGATATCCAAGACATGATGTGGCTCTGAGCACCCTGCTCTACTTGGGGATGTCCCTGCTGACTTCAGGGGGTTTGGACAAGCTGACCTTGGAGGGTGCCTTCCACCCCAATGCAGTCTGTGGTTCTGTAACTCTACATCTCCTTCCTTGGCTCCATCCTCTTGGACCACAACACCTCTCAGCATCCCTTCTTCCCAGCCACGAGGCCACCCTGTGTCTGCCTGGGCACCAGGTTCCTGTGTGGTGGCAGAGGACTGGGCACTTAAGGGATGGCTCAAGGGGGTTAATATTTGTTCTCCCCACCCCCAGGTCAGCCCCAGGTACGAGGAGCCCCCAAGCCCACCAGCCCCTGCACCCACCTGCTGCAGAATGGGGCTGGGCGTGGGGTGAACCCAGGTGGTGCCAACGGGGAGGCAGGGAACGGGGTCCTCCGTGCCCTCCCTAGCAGCCAGAAGCCTCACCGGAAGCTGCAGTCTCACCACTCCATCAACAGCCAGAGCAGCAAGAAGAGCAAGGGCAGCTCCAAGTCAGCCTCTTCCCACATCCCTATTGAGGCACAAGAAGGTACTGACTCTCCTGGGGTGGGGGGTCCCTTTCCAGCCATTCTCTTCCAGCCCCACGTCCCTTGGGGTGCCTCATGTAGCATCCTTGCAGCCCAGTGGGACCCTCAGACCTGGGCACTGGCTGAGCCCTGCTCCTGGCACCTTCTGCAAGGCAGGTGCTGAATGGGTTCAACTCATCTCCTCCAAAATGGGTTTGTCTTGGGGTTTGAGCATGTCCCTGGGACCCTCAGACCTGGGCACTGGCTGAGCCCTGCTCCTGGCACCTTCTGCAAGGCAGGTGCTGAATGGGTTCAACTCATCTCCTCCAAAGTGGGTTTGTCTTGGGGTTTGAGTACATCCCTGGGTGTTGAGGGAAGGCCCCTGGAGCAGTGCCTGACTCCCAGCCACTCTTCCCATCCCTTCCAACCCCTACTGTGCTGGGATTCTCCCTCAGGCATTAATGGAAGTGACCTCTGGAGATCACTTAATCCAACTCCCTTGCCAGAGCAGGATCCCCTAGGCCGGATCACACAGTAACACATCCAGATGGGTCTCAGAAGTCTCCAGAGAAGGAGACTCCACAGCCTCCCGTGGGGCTGAGCACCCAGGTGCTGCCTCCCACGGCCAGGCTTCTCCCGTCTGCCCACCCTCTGCCCATCCCTCCACAGACTGCTGCGTCCACTGCATCCTCTCCTGCCTCTTCTGCGAGTTCCTGACCCTCTGCAACATCGTGCTGGACTGTGCCACCTGCGGCTCCTGCACCTCGGAGGATTCCTGCATCTGCTGCTGCTGCTGCAACTCGGGCGAGTGCGCGGACTGCGACCTGCCCTGCGACATGGACTGCGGCATCATCGACGCCTGCTGCGAGTCTGCCGACTGCCTGGAGATCTGCATGGAGTGCTGCGGGCTCTGCTTCTCCTCCTGAGGGCTGCCCGCACTGGGGCGGGGCACCGGCAGCGTTTCTCCCCCGCCCCGAGCTCTGCCGTAGCAGCCAAGGGTCCGCTCTGTCCCTGAGCTGGTGAAGACTGAGCCTGGTGAAAGAGGAGAGCAAAATCCATCCCCCCCTTACCCCCCGGCCTGCTGCAAACCTCACAGGCAAGCTGGGCTTGGCTCCTGCCTGGGGAAGGGTGTGGGGGGACTCTGGGGACTGCTGGTGGCCCAGCAGGTGGCCCAGCAGGTGTTCCAGCAGGCTCTACCTCTTCTCCGCACCGAGCTGCTTCGCCAAGGACCATAGGGAGCCTCCTGCCACCTGAGCCGAGAGCAGGAGGACACACCCCAGGCACCACACAGCCCGTGGGTGCCACCCTGGGGTCCTGGCGTTGGGGACAGTTTGTCCTGCTGCCACCACCCGGGGCTGCTGCCCCAGGACAGTGCTCTGGTTTGCAGAGCAGGTGGCACAGAGCATCCCCTCCCGAAGGACATTTCCAACACTGGGCACAGCACAGAGCCTTGCTGAGCACCAGGTGATGCCAAAGCCTTTAGCCATGCTGTAGGGTCCTGTGCTGTGGGACACATCCTGCCAGCCCCTTCCCTTCGTCGAAGCTGAGATCTGCAGCCAAGTGCAATACACACAACCTGCTCCCCTCCCTGTTTCTCCAACCAGGAAGAAGCTTTTCCTTCACTGGTCCCAGCAGCAGGGTTGCAGCCAGGGCAGCTGGGAGCTGTGCCAAGCTGCTTTTGACCCCTGTGTGTCCCAGGGGTGATGGGGCAAGGTGGCTCAGTTGGTGCCAAATGACCCCCAGTAGTTGTTGGCCTTATTCCACAAGCCCAGGGACAGGGCTTGTGGCTGGGTAAGGGTGGGGAACAGCCAGCTGAAGGACTGGGGTGACTGGGGTGGGAAGAGTCCCAGGATTTTATTCTTTTGTCTCTTTTGTTTGTCACTGTAAATAAAGGTCTGCCTCCATTTCTGACCCATGGTCTCATCACCTGCTCCACAGGACACTCCCAGGGGGCAACTGCTTGCAGCCCTGCCATGTCCCCTGTCTCCACTGGCATAGTGGTTGGCATAGAGGCTGCAGGGTTCCTTTGGCCTTGGAGACGTGGGACAGCTCAGCAACAGCCTCAGTGTGCTCCTACTTTGGTCCTTGTGGCAGGAAGGGAAATACAAGAGGTCTCCATGTGCTTTGCTCCAGGGCCTGGTGTACTGCAGCCTGGCACCAGCTCCTGCAGCCATGGGACAATCTCTGGCATTAGCTCCTGTACCCATGGGACAAACTCTGGCATTAGCTCCTGTACCCATGGGACAAACTCTGACATTAGCTCCTGTACCCATGGGACAAACTCTGGCATTAGCTCCTGAACCCATGGGACAAACTCTGACATTAGCTCCTGTACCCATGGGACAAACTCTGACATTAGCTCCTGTACCCATGGGACAAACTCTGGCATTAGGTCCTGTACCCGTGGGACAAACTCTGGCATTAGCTCCTGAACCCATGGGACAAACTCTGGCATTAGCTCCTGAACCCATGGGACAAACTCTGGCATTAGCTCCTGTACCCATGGGACAAACTCTGCCACCAGCTCCTGCACCAACGGGGCAAATCCTGGCACCAGCTCCTGCACCCTTGGGACAAACTGGCACCAGCTCATGCACCCATAAAGCAAACCCCAGCCCCACTCCCTGCTCCTCCTGGGGACTTGCAGTGTGACCAGGAGCTGCTTCATCTGCTGCAGGGTCAGAATCTCCATGCAGGAGAAAAATAAATGAAACAAATTCCTGGCTGCAGGGCTGAGGTGGGCACCAGCTGTCCAGGGTTGGTAGGTGGCTGTGGGAGCTGGCAGCTCTCTGAATTTGTGTGGCCTGAGTGCTGCTGTTGCCACCTACCACCTCCTAGCCCTGCTGTGGCACCGCCAACTATTGCATGCTGAGCTGTGCCAGGCCACACCGTGCCATGCAGGGCTGGGACATGGTTGGAGTCTCACTGGGGGCTCATCTGTCCCAGCAAGGCTGCTGCCTGGGCTGAAGTGGAATGAGGAAGGAAAAGGACTCAAACTGGAGGCCAAATGGGTCAGTTGGTCACAGTGACAGGAGCAGGGCTGGGATCTGGGCTGCCTGCCCTCCGGTGCCGCCACTCAGCCCTCGATCCTATTTTTAGTGGTGAGCTGAAGGCAGCCAGGGCCCAGCAAGTGCATGGAGGGGAAGAGGCTGCTATGGGCAGCCTTCCTCCACCCCACACACCACAGAGAGGGCTTGTGGAGGATCAGAGCTGTTAGCCCTCTGGTACAGCCTCTTGGGCTGAGCCCTGGAGCAGGGACATGAGCAGGGGGTGCCACATGGCTGCCCACCCCAGGGCAGATTGGTCTGGGGCCTCATCCTGAGCTCCATGGGAGCTTTTCCACAGGCCCTGGCTGAGGCTCAGCTCCAAACTCTTTTGCATCCTTGGCGAGGAGGCCTGGAGGAGCTGACCCTCCCCAGCCTGGCCTCACTTGTGGTGTTAATTAGGGAGGTTGGAGCTGGCAGAGCTCTCCCCACACCAGTGCTGCCGAAGCTGCTTAATGGGGAACAGATTTTCCCAGTGTGGGAGGGTCCTGTGGGTTGGTCCTGGTGTGGGATGAGGACCCACACACACACCCCCACGTGCTCCCAAAGCACCCATCTTGCTTCTCCCACTTGGCTCCAGCATCCAATGCCCTTTGAATGCTGCTCCTGAGGGACCAGGTCCCCCCCTCAGCAGCTCTGTCCACCCACCAGGGCTTGAAACTCGTAGGCAAGGTGGAGAGGGGAGGTGGGGAGCAGAGCTGGGCCCTGAGTGTGATGTAGTGCTGGCTGTATGTGATGCTGACGCCTACAGATGTGCTTGATGATGATGGCTGCCTCCAAAAAATGCAAATAAAATAGCAGCTGCCAGTGCTGGGCTACCCAAAAATGCTGCTGCTCAGCAGAGTGATGCTCAGCAAACCCTCAGAGAGGTCCAACCTTTTCCAGCAGCTGCTCAGAGCTGCATGTTGGAAGGGGAAAATTCAGGTTTTGGGTTTTTTTTTTTCAGCCTTTAGCCCAAGCTCCCTGGCACATTCACTGCCCTGAGTAGTGATGGCTGCTCTGGGGATTTGGGGGCTCCTGGAAATCAGAGGGATGGCTCTGGGATTTGGGAATGACAGAGCAAAACAGGATGTGATGAAGCAGAGAAGGGGATGATGGAGCAGATAAGGGAAGGACACAGAAGAGCAGGGAATGATAGACTGGAGCAGAGAATGACAGAGCAGAGCAGGGAATGAGGGACTAGAGCAGGGAATCATAGAATCATAGAATGGTAAGGTTGGAAGGGACCTCAAGGATCATCCAGTTCCAAGCCCCTGCCATAGGCAGGGACACCTCCCACTAGCACAGGTCACTCAAGGCCTCCTCCAACCTGGCCTTGAACACCTCCAGGGAGGGAGCAGCCAGAACCTCCTTGGGCAACCTGTGCCAGTGTCTCACCACCCTCACTGTAAAGACAGAGGAGAACAGGGAATGACAGAGCAGAAAAGGGAATGACAGAGGAGAGCAGAGAATGATGAACTAGAGCAGGGAATGACAGAGCAGAGCAGGGAATGATGAACTAGAGGAGGGAATGAGAGAGTAGAGCAAGAAATGATGGCCTAGAACAGGGAATGGCAGAGCAGAGCAAGGAATGATGTCCTAGAGCAGGGAATGACAGAGCAGAGCAAGGAATGATGGCCTAGAGCAGGGAATGACAGAGCAGAGCAAGGAATGATGAACTAGAGCAGGGAATGACAGAGCAGAGCAGGGAATGATGGCCTAGAGCAGGGAATGACAGACCAGACCACCACAAGTCCCTGAAGAAGGCTTGAAAAGCCAAGTTCAAGCCCTACTCTGGATGCTGGTCATCCACTCTGCAAAGCACCAGGGAAGGCAGGAGTTAAAACCCTCCTGCCTGGGAATTAATTAACACCAGATGTGCTCGGGTTTAACTAATTACTCTCCTACCAGCACTTGGTTTTTACTTTCCCCTTGGAAGCCTCTTGGAGCTGGGACCCATCCCACCATGGCTGCTGGCCCTGTGGGCTGGGCTGTCCTGGGCATGCTGAGCTTGCCCACCCTCCTTCCCCAGCCCCTCACTTAGTGTCCCAAGGGAAATAATTCAACAAAACAGGCTAAAATTCATCAAAAGTCCAACTGCCCAACCTGGCATTGCTCTGGTGCTGGGTTTAGAGCTGTTTAGTGGCAGATCCCCTCCAGGAGTGATCATGTTCTGCCTCCCTTGGATGGGCTGTGCACAGTCCCAGCTGATGATTCATTATTGGGTGCATTGATGATGGGAGCTTATTGTCTAATTGCTGATAGATGACTGCTTCCATTCTGAGCCTGCCCAGAGATGCAGGCAGCAAGTTGTACAACAGAAGGCTTGCAAGCTATGCAGGAGATCTGGCAGGTAGGTGAGATCCTTTCTGCTTTGGGGCTGGATCTTCCTGTTGCTGGGAGGTTTTTGGGTAGCCACCTTCTCCATATGCTGGAGGATGTCAGAGTGGGGCCACAACAAAGATCCAAGGGCTGGAAGGGCTCTGCTGTGGGGCCAGGCTGAGGGACTTGGGCTTGTTCAGCCTGGAGAAGTGAAGGCTCCAGGGAGACCTTCTGGTGGCCTTTCAGTGCTTAAAGGGACTGGAAGAAAGCTGGGGACAGATTTTAGCAGGGCCTATTGTGACAGGACAAGGGGGGATGGTTTGGAACTGAGAGAGAGATTCAGAATGGAGAGAAGGGAGAAATGTTTGACATTGAGGGCAGTGAGAGCCTGAGTCAAGTTAGACAGAGAGGTGGGAACTGCCCCATGCCTGGCACCACTGCAGGTCAGGTTGTTTGGGGCTCTGAGCAACCTGTTCTAGCTGGGGATGTCCCTGCTGGCTGCAGGGGGTTGGACTGGGTCCTTTCCCACCCAAATCCATGATTCTGTGATTCTGTGCTGTATGGGTTGAGCCCCCACATCCAAGCAGCTTGGACATGCCTCTGCTCCAACGGTGAGGGACTGCTCTCAGCAGCTACTTCTGCCCACAATCACAATCAATAAAGCAAGAGAAAATGATTTTCCGTTTCCACTCCAAATGCTTTCTTCATCCTGTTTCCTCGCCGTTCACATGACAGGCTGGGGCGCGCTCCTGCAAGGAGGCCCACAAAGCCATCTCCTCCTTCTCCTCTTCCTCCTCCTTCTCTTCCTTCTCTTCTCCTCCTTATTTCTCTTCCTTCTCTTCTCCTCCTTATTTCTCTTCCTTCTCTTCTCCTCCTTATTTCTCTTCCTTCTCTTCTCCTCCTTATTTCTCTTCCTTCTCTTCTCCTCCTTATTTCTCTTCCTTCTCTTCTCCTCCTTATTTCTCTTCCTTCTCTTCTCCTCCTTATTTCTCTTCCTTCTCTTCTCCTCCTTATTTCTCTTCCTTCTCTTCTCCTCCTTATTTCTCTTCCTTCTCTTCTCCTCCTTATTTCTCTTCCTTCTCTTCTCCTCCTTATTTCTCTTCCTTCTCTTCTCCTCCTTATTTCTCTTCCTTCTCTTCTCCTCCTTATTTCTCTTCCTTCTCTTCTCCTCCTTATTTCTCTTCCTTCTCTTCTCCTCCTTATTTCTCTTCCTTCTCTTCTCCTCCTTATTTCTCTTCCTTCTCTTCTCCTCCTTATTTCTCTTCCTTCTCTTCTCCTCCTTATTTCTCTTCCTTCTCTTCTCCTCCTTATTTCTCTTCCTTCTCTTCTCCTCCTTATTTCTCTTCCTTCTCTTCTCCTCCTTATTTCTCTTCCTTCTCTTCTCCTCCTTATTTCTCTTCCTTCTCTTCTCCTCCTTATTTCTCTTCCTTCTCTTCTCCTCCTTATTTCTCTTCCTTCTCTTCTCCTCCTTATTTCTCTTCCTTCTCTTCTCCTCCTTATTTCTCTTCCTTCTCTTCTCCTCCTTATTTCTCTTCCTTCTCTTCTCCTCCCTATTTCTCTTCCTTCTCCTTAATGATGCTGTCACCTGCCCCTGCTCCTACTCCTACACCTGCCCCATCCCATGCAAGCCCAAGGATCTCTTCTAATTGATTGCAATCCTAGGGGCAGGTTTTGCTGGAGGATGAGGAGGGAAAGGCATCGCCTGTGTGCGTGCCTGCACACACACACACACACATACACACACACAGAGGCAAGAAAACACTTTCAGAGCCAAAGGGAAAAAACTAAAAGTAGGTCTTTGGAAGCCAGAGCAGCTCTTGTAATCCCAGGCTCTGCTGGGCTGCCTCTGCACGACGCAGCCAAGGAGGGACGGGCAGAGGGGAGACGACTGCAGTCTATTAAACTTCCTTTGAGACCCTGCCAGACTGACAACAGCTGGAAGAAATTAAGAGTTTGGGTCCACCAGCTCCTCTCCTTGCTTTCACCCTTCCCCAGAAATCCAGCTTGAGGCCACAGGCTCGGCAGCATCACTTTTTCCCAGTCCTTGGCATCCAACGGGACCTGGTTGGAGCTGATTTCTAATTTGATCCCAAAGCTGCCAGAAACGTGAGCCTCTGCTGGAGGAAGACTCCTGCTCCATGTGCTGGCATGAGCACCCAGCTGGGGGTGGGTTTTGTGTCCTGGAGGATTGGGACCAAGGTCACACAGAGCTTTAAGGTGGCTTCAAGCCATCTCACACCTCTCAGCTTCCTGCACAAGGGACAACACTGTCAAGGAAGGAAGTAAATACCCCCAGCTGCCAGCTGCTGCTGCTGCTCTGCTTAGGACAAGGAGCAATGGATGGAAGCTGCAGCACAGCAGGTTCCAGCTCAACACAAGGGACAACTTCTTGACTGGAAGGGTCCCAGAGCCCTGGCACAGGCTCCCCAGAGAGGTTGTGGAGGCTCCTTCTGTGGAGCCTTTGCAGGCCTGTCTGGATGGGTTCCTGTATGCCCTGAGCTGGATTGTCTGGTCCTGCTCTGGCAGGGGGCTTGGACTGGACGATCTTTTTGGGTCCCCTTCCAATCCCTGACATCCTGTGAGCTGTGATCTGGGCAGCGTGGATGCCCTGCATCTCGCAGGGCAGGGTTTGTTAGCCAGTGAAGCCCCACCAGCTGCCAGGAGACCTGTGTTTGCTGTCACTTTGGGGTGTCCTCACGCTGGCAGCAGCCTCAGAGCTGCCTGTCCCCCGATTATGGGAACCTGCACTTCAACGAGGGGGTGGTTCAGCCTGGCACTCTGATCCCTTCGCTCCGTGCAGCTTGGCAGGAGCTGGAGGGGAGGAGGGAGCAGAGTGGGTTAGCTCCGTGCTGCTGTCACCAGCTGAGATTACACAGACAGCTCTGGTGTCTCCAGGGGACAGGGGTGCAGAAGCTGTCTGAGCTCGGCGATAGCTGCAGCAGCACGGAATTGGCAAATGCTGGAGGCTTTGGCTGCCAGACGGCAAACTGCCCGACAGCGCCGGCTCCTCCAGCCAGCCTCCGAGCCTGGGACCCAAGCAGAGACCTTCTGCCTTGCTACCAAATTGGAGCAGGAACACTCAGAAACGCTGGTGTTAACCCTGTCCTGGGTGCGTGGGGAGAAGCTGAGCAATCCGGGGAGCCGCTCACCCTTATGTGCTGCCAGAGAGCTGGGCAAGGAGGGCAGGGAGGGCTCTGTCCCCCAAAAGACACTGAGCTCCCGAGGGATGCTCGGGGGGTGGCTGAGTCACCAAGCCTGGATGTGTTTAAAAGTCATTTGAATGTGGTTCTTGGGCATATGGCTTAGGGTGAAGCTTGTAAAGCAGGGTTCTGGGTTGGACTTGGTGACCCTGAGGAGCTTTGCCAACTGGAATGTTGCTGTGATGCAACAAGGGACAAAGTCAGGATGCTCAGCACAGGTGGACTTATGGCTCCTGGGGAATTGTTTCAGCTAGCAAAGCCCTTTAAGCTCATCCAGTCCAACCATTCTTTAACTCTACCAAGGCTGGGGCTAAACCATGGCCCTCAGCACCTCATCTCTGTGGGTTCTAAACACCTCCAGGGGTGGGGATTCAACAACCTCCCTTGGCAGCTCCTACTTCAGAGCCCCACACTGGGTGCTGGGTCCTCTGTGTTGTGTGCAGAGCACAGGCCTGAACCAGGAGACTTCACTAGTGAAAACTGAGCAACTTTATTTTTGTTTGAGTAACATTTCTCATCCCTTCAGCCCCTTAACACACACCTCAAATCCCATCACCTCAATCTTCTCTTTCTTTTTCCCCTGCTAGCAAAACCTGCAGCCACTGCACAAGAGGCTTTTGGGTGTTACCTCATCTCTTTTGAACATGTGATGCCAAGGGCTGGTGCATGATGTCAAGGCCTGATGTGGGATGCCAAAGGGCTGGAGCATGGTGCTGAGGGCTGGGGCATGGTGGCGAGGGCCAGTGCATGATGCCAAGGGTGTGAAGCCAAGGGCTGGTGTATGATGCCAAGGGTCAATGCATGATGTGAGGATTGGTGAGTGTTTTCAAGGGCTGAAGCATGATGCTGAGGGACTGGAGCAGGATGCTGAGGGCTGGAGCAGGATGCTGAGGTCTGGGGCATGATGCTGAGGGCTGGGGCAGGATGCTGAGGGCTGGGGCATGATGTTGAGGGCTGGGGCATGATGTTGAGGGCTGGAGCAGGATGCTGAGGGCTGGAGCAGGATGCTGAGGGCTGAAGCATGATGCTGAGGGCTGGAGCATGATGCTGAGGGCTGGAGCATGATGCTGAGGTGTGGGGCATGATGCTGAGGGCTGGAGCAGGATGCTGAGGGCTGGAGCAGGATGCTGAGGGCTGGAGCATGATGCTGAGGTGTGGAGCAGGATGCTGAGGGCTGGGGCATGATGCTGAGGGCTGGAGCATGATGCTGAGGGCTGAAGCAGGATGCTGAGGGCTGGAGCATGATACTGAGGGCTGGAGCAGGATGCTGAGGGCTGGAGCAGGATGCTGAGGGCTGGGGCATGATGCTGAGGGCTGGAGCATGATGCTGAGGGCTGGAGCATGATGCTGAGGTGTGGAGCATGATGCTGAGGGCTGGAGCAGGATGCTGAGGGCTGGAGCAGGATGCTGAGGGCCGCTCAGTGATGCCAAGAACTGTTGTGTAGTGCCAGGGGCTAGTCTGCAGTGCCAGGGGCTGGTGTCCAATGCCAGGGCACCAGGCTGCACAGGGCTACCTGCCTTGCAGAGCAAGCAGAGCTCTTTCCACACGGCTCGTCAGGAAGAGGTGCCTCATAAACCCAAATAGTGATTTCCTGCTGCAGTTGGTGGGAGTTGTTTTCTTTCAAAATGCAGCTGAAATTGGAGAGGAGATGGAGTTAGCTTAAATATCTGGGAGCTGGAGAGGCTGCTGTGTGTGAGACAGCACCAGCAGCCAACACACACACACATGTGCATGCACCCGCCAGGGATGCCAACATTTGCAAGCCATTAACAGGAATATTTTGGGAGGGAAGAGAAAAAAAATATAAGAAATTCAAGCCTACCTTTAACCCCACACAGAACCAGGCTGAACTGCCCCAGTTGAGTTATAGAGTGAAAAAAGTGGCACCATTTAATTTTTTTTTTTTTTCTCCCCTTCTTTTAAGACCAAAGCTGAGGAGGGAAAGTTGGCATCGGTTCCACACACGTGGGTGACAGGGCAAACAGCTCCTCACCTCCCACACATTAATTCACCCCTGTTTACACATTGGCCTTCATATGGGGCCCCTGCTCACACCCACCCTGCTTCCCCTCTGCACAGATGTGGTGGTGGCATGTGGTGGTGACCCCAACCCTCCTGTTTCCTCTTGTGTGTATGTCTTTACATTTCTATATGTGGCTGTGACAGAGCCTCCTGTGTGCTGGGCAGGCTGTGTGACTCTGCAGGCATCTCAGCATAGCATCCCAGAGCCCTTTGGGTTGGAAGAGGGCTTTAGAATCATAGGATCAGAAAGGTTGGCAAAGACTTCTGAGGTCATTGAGTCCAACCATCAACCCATGGCCACTAAGCCATGTCCCAGAGTGCCACATCTCCTTGCTTTTTGAGCACACCCAGGGGATAAGACTCCACCACCTCACCAGGCAAGCCCACTCCAGTGCCCCACAGCAAAGAAATCCTTCCCAATATCCAACCTAAACCTCTCCTGCTGCAGCTTGGGGCCATTAACTCTTGTCCTGCTGTTACTCAGGGGATAAAAACTGCCTATCAGAAAAAGACCTGGGGGTGCTGGATGACTGAAAATGACCCAAAGTGTGCCTAGGTGCCAGCATCCTGCCAGCAGGACCAGGGCAGTAACTGTCCTCTCATACTCACCACTGGCGAGGCCACACCTTGACTATTTGGTTCAGTTTTGGGTCCCTCACTCCAAAGAGGACATTGAGGGCCTGAAGTACATCCAGAGAAAGGCAACAAAGTTGGTGAAGGGTCTGGAGAACAGAGCTGGTGAGGAGAAACTGAGGGAATTGGTGGTTAGGAGCATTGAGTCCAAGCATTATCTGGCTCTGCCAAGGCTGGTGCTGAGAACCATGGCCCTCAGCACCACATCAGAGTTATTTATTTATTTATCTAGCCATTGATTTCATTTATGTATGTATCTATTTATTTATTTAGCCATGTATCTATCTACCTCTCTCTTTATCTATCTAATTATTTATAGATATAGTTATATACACATCTATTTATTGATCTAATTATATTTATTTATTTGTGTTTATTTATATGTATTGACCTAGTTTTCTTTCTTTCTTTCTTTCTTTCTTTCTTTCTTTCTTTCTTTCTTTCTTTCTTTCTTTCTTTCTTTCTTTCTTTCTTTCTTTCTTTCTTTCTTTCTTTCTTTCTTTCTTTCTTTCTTTCTTTCTTTCTTTCTTTCTTTCTTTCTTTCTTTCTATTTATATATATATACACACATATAGATGCCAGGAGACATTCAAGATCAAACCTGATGGGGTCTTGGGATGGTGGCTTGGCCAAAGTTGGAAGCAGCCACAGACCCTTCTCTTCCCTGCCTGGTACGTGGTGGATGTGCCTTACTCTGTCTCCTTGCCCACTCCAGGTGCCCTCAGTGGATTCATCCCTCCTGCCCCTTCTAGTAGCACTGTGACCCCAGGAGACCTCCCTCTCCGTGTCCTCAGCTGAGTTCAGGTGATTGCACAACATCCTTTGTGCCAAATCTTTATTTCTTGCTCTTTTTAACTCTGTCTCCTTTCCTCCAGCCCTGTTCCTCTGCAGCAATAGGGCAAGGGGGCAGTGGTTTGAAGCTAGAGCAGGGGAGGTTTAGGTTGGACATCAGGAGGAAGCTCTGCACAAGGAGGGTGGTGAGACACTGGAAAGGGTTGCCCAGAGAAGCTGTGGATGCCTCATCCCTGGAAGTGTTTAAGACCTGCTCACTGTGCAGGGCCAGGCTTGTGCTGGCTCTTTGCAAGGGAATTTTGCTGGACCAGGTTTTCCAGGGATGTGGTTGATGCCCCAGTCCTTGGAAATATTCAAGGTCAGCCCTGATGGGGCCCTGAGCAGCCTGATCTAGCTGGAGAAGCCCCTGTTTGAGTGCAAGACATTGGACAAGCTGACCTTGGAAGGTCCTTTCCAACCTGAGGCCTTCTGTGATTCTATGACTCTAGATTTTTATACATTCATTTGTGTATCTGTTTTCCTCTGCCAGCCCCAGGGGTTCCACCTGCACTATCTTGTTGTTTCAGGCTTCATCCCAAGACCAGGCTCTGGGTTCCATTTGCCTGTGGGTGGGTTTCCCCTTGGCACCAGGATGCCCTGTGCTGGGGCTGGGTTTCCCATGGAAAGCTGAACCTCCCCAGGCCTGAATGCCAGGGCTCAGTAGCCCCCTCAGCAATCCAAAAGCCATTCCCTGTGCCATTTGGTGTTCATTAGTTGCTGGCACTGCTGGTGTGGAAGGGATGCTGGTGGCTCCCTGCAGGTCCAAGCTCCATTTCCACCCAAGCCCCATTGATTTCCAAGCTCGTTAGTGTCCCGAGGCTGTTCCATGGGATGGGCAATGAAGGATGACTTTATTTAAGGCTTTTAAAAGTGTTCTGAGTCCTCAGCATTGCTGTCTGTAGTGTCTCTGCCTGCTTCAGTACTCCCACTGCTAAGGTGAGAGAGGAGAGAACCACAGGAAACCATGGAATGGTTGGGGTTGGAAAGGACCTTCAAGATGATGCAGTTCCAACCACCTGCTGTGGACAGGACCACCTCAGACCATATTGGCTTGTTCAAGGCCCCATCCAACCATCTCAGCCCTTCCAGGCTTGGAGTCTCCACAACCACTCTGGGTAACCTGTTCTAGTGCCTCAACACCTTCACAGGGAAGAATTTCTTCCTAATGTCTCATCTCAGTTCAGCTTCTTCCAGTTTGGAGCCCTCACTCCTCATCCTCTCACTCCATGCTTTTTGTAACAAGACCCTGTCCAGCTCTCCTGTAGCCCCTTCAGAAGGCCTCCCCAGATGCATCCAATGTGTCTGGATTGGTTATTCCATTCAGGATTTGGGAGAGTGGAGGGAGCTCTTGTAGCAAACACTGTGCTGAGCAGGCAGCCCCTCAACTCAGCTGGGATCCAGAGGCTCATCCCTACTGGAATCATCTCTGTGTGCTGCCTTCCACTCACCTCCTCTCTCCTTGCAATAAAGCAAACCCCAGAGGCTAGCCCAGTGCTGCCAGTCTGCTTGTGCCCAGTTTGCTCCCAAGCCAGGGAGTAGCTCTCACAGATCCCAGGATGTCAGGGGTTGGAAGGGACAGAAAGAGATCATCCAGTCCAAGACCCCTGCCAGAGCAGGACCAGACAACCCAGCTCAGGGCACACAGAACACATCCAGACAGGCCTGGAAAGGCTCCACAAAAGGAGACTCCACAACCTCTCTGGGCAGCCTGTGCCAGGGCTCTGGGACCCTTCCAGGCAAGAAGTTGCCCCTTGTGTTGAGCTGGAACCTCCTGTGCTGCAG
>VWYK01071297.1:0-15456 GCA_013399775.1 Semnornis frantzii | reverse complement strand
GGTCCATGAATCAGTTTCTGAATCTAAGTTTCCATGCAATGCAGTAAACGTTAACAGTCCGGTTTTATTATACAGGTTCACAGGTTGGATTTTATTTATTCCTGTACTCTCTACTACTAGACATGTGACCTTTTGGAGGTATGAGGACATGCACTTTTCTGTATTCTAGCCAAAATCTCTAACCACTTAGAACTATCCTTACTGCCACCTTCCACTGATTTATAAGGTATACAAATCAGCTTGCAATGTAAGTTCATACAGTAGGCATACGTACCAGACATGATATTTTTATTATACAATACTGTGCTAAATAGGATTTTCTGCTGTAGCTTCTGTCAAATGGAACACCAGTAGGTGAGAAAGTATGAAAGTGAGTTGAAACCGAATGTCTTTACAGATGCTTCATTGCTACTTAATGTGTTTGGTGCATGAAAAATTGCACTTCAGTGGTCCTCACAGACTGCTTGAGAAATAATGGCGTTTTGCTGAAGCATTGCCACAGTCTGCTGCAAGACTACAGTAGCAATACAGTTAGCACAAACTGATAAAAATAGACAGCTGAAGGGAGAGTATCAGCCTAAACAGCTGAGCTCGTAACTCTGATTTTATGATTTATGGGAAGCTTTCTTTTGTATTCAGAACTGTTGTTTTTTTGGTTTTTTTTTTTCTGTTTTCTCAGACTGTTATGAAAAATCTGCATTAGGAATCCAGGAGAACAGTTCAGCTCTTTCAGAGCTAATACCCTCATTCTTGGAGAAGTATGCAATTAGACAGACAAAGTATATTATTTAGCTAAGATTCTAGAATGAGCTCACAGCCAAGAAAAAACTATAAAGCAGAATAATAAACTCCTAAAATTAGCTTTATTGTAAGATTACTGACAGAACCTTAATTCTAGGTGTAGAATATGCCTACATTACTAGACATACCAAAGTGCCTACCATAGATGTAGCTTTTTGTCTTTTTCAGGTTTGAGAATTGACTTATTTCAGTTTGTCTAAATTCATTTTCACATGAATATTGTCACAGATGTGTGTGACATGCATGCATACACCTCTATACAGTGATGGCCTTCTCATGGCCACATTTTATACAAAACCATTTTAGCAAACTTACATTTTAAATTTCGCTGCTGTTACATTCTGGTGGACTGGGCAATAGGGAGAGGCTCTTTAAGAAATCATTTCCACTTGAAGGCTTCACTCTATATTGGAATGTATGAATATCTATCTATAAAAACTCATCTATTCCTATAAAATGTTGTTTATTACAAAATACATATTTTCTTTGCTAGTTCTCCATTAAAATGTTAAGAATGGAAAAACATAGAGTTCTGGTTAATGCAGTGTGAAAATGCAGAAAGAGAAAGCTGACCTAAGTAAAGGAGGCTGAGAGCAGCAGTTCAGCATCACTGTCTTTTGCCTTGGCTTGGCCTGTGGTGGAAGGACTTCTGCCATACAGCTTAACCAGTGACTCCCTAGAATTTGATCCATAGCCAATAAATGGGCTTTAAACTGATTCTGTGTTACAAGTCTTAAGTGGAGACAATCTGTTAGAAGACTCTACACTTCAGAAACTTGCACATTCTGTCTTCCAAAGTCTTAAGATGAAAAATAATGCTGTGTTTTGGTGAATGTGAGATGATAGCACAAAGTGAGTAACTGAATGAAGCATATAGGACAGGTTTCCAAAATAGCTCACAATGTAAAATTAGGGGTAGGTTCTTAATAAAGCTGAGTTCCCATTTAGGAATCTAAAATGGAGAGACTGAATTGTTCATTATAATTCAGCAGTAGCATTTGCCATTGACTGTAATCAGTCCTGGATGCCAGACTCTTTAGAAACATTCTCCTGAGTGAATCTGGATCAGAATATGACTGGCTAGATGAGAGTGATTCTTTTCATAGTGGAAACAAACCTCTGTATCATAGTTACCAAATTCTGATTGTTCCATTCATATGGAAGTAGGAAGGATGAACATAATTTCTCCTCTGGGCAAAAACTGCATCTCATTATCAAGCCAATGTATTCAGTATCAACTGATAGCTTTTAATGTAGATCTTGTTTATCCTGTGCCTTAAAATATGAACATATGAAGATGTTTAAGAAATAGCTAAAAAAAGCTTTGTTACCTGTATGTACCAACACATGTTCTCTACTATTGAAACTGTTTTTAGAATTGCTCTGCTTCACTGACAAGAAAACCAACTTTCTTGACTATAGCAGTGTATAAACCGAACTCAAATCAGCATGCATATCACTTGGATTTGGATTAAAAGAGTTTTAATTTTCTGTCTTGGATCCTTTATCAGAGCTGCAGCAAATGGTGAGAGTCGAAATGAGAACAAAGGGTAATCAATTTTGTACAGATTGCCTTTTTTGCTCATGTAATTCTACATTATGATGCATGTATATATTCAATAAATGGTTGTGATAGCCCAAACCTCTCTTGTCTCAAAACAATGCATGTGGCAGGGCAGGGCTGATAGCCCATGATGACTGTGTCTCAAACAAGGTGTGAGGTTAGCTGGAGAGATATGGATTTGATGGGTGGACAAGGAATCGGTTGGATGACTGGCATCCAGAGGGTCAATGGCTCCACGTCCAGATGGAGACAGGTGACAAGTGGTGTCCCTCAGGGGGTCTGTATTGGGACCAGTGCTGTTCAATATCTTCATCAGTGATATCAACGGTGAGACTGAGGCACCCTTTGCAAATCTGCAGGTGATACCAGGCCGAGTGGTGCAGCTGATAGGTCTGAAGGATGGGATGGGTGCCATCCAGAGGGACCTGGACAGACTGGAGAGGTGGGCTGAGCAGAATCTCTTGAGGTTCAATAAGGCAAAGTATAAGGTCCTGCAGCTAGGTCGGGGCAATCCCAGATATCAATACAGGCTGGGGGATGATGGAGTTGACATCAGCCCTGCAGAAAAGGACTTGGGAGTACTGGTGGATGAGAAACTGGATATGAGCAGACTGTGAACTTGCATCTCAGAAGACAAATCGCATCAAAAGCAGTGCAGCCAGAAGATAGAGAGGTGATCCTGCCACTTTGCTCTGGCTCTGGTGAGACCTTACCTGGACTACTGCGTCCAGCTCTAAAGCCCTTAAGATACCTCTTCCCTTAAGCAGCTACAACTTCTCTGAAGAGCTAACAGTTGTTTTTCATCAGCCATATAACTACAAGTTGTAGAACTTTGTCACTTGGTCACTATCACACTTAGAAGGGACCCCACTGGACAATCTTTATTGATGCTAGCTACACAATTATGTTCTTTTGGTTTTTTTTCCTTAGGTGATGTATTTTCCCTTTATAGTATAATAAGGGGTTTTCTGCTTATCAATGGGAAGGCAGCTAGCACCAAATGAAAGCCTGCCCTCCTTTGTAACTCCCTCATGACAAGGTGTTTCTGGATAACATGTTTCTGACAGTGTTAGGATGGATCAGGTGTCTGCATTTTCCAGACTTGGATCAAAATCAAACCTTCCTTTCAGTCTTGCAAGACTGGATCAGCAGAATACTGCCTGTGTATTCAGAAGATCTTGTTAAAGAGCAGAAGTAATTCCACAAGATGCTGCTCCAGATGGATCTGCTATCAATTCGATGGGCTGAGCCAAGTCTAGACTTTTCCTTATTATTTGCTGTACTGTTTAAACTGGCTTTGGCTAATTGTTTACTTCATCCAGTCTCCATCTAAGAGCACTATTTGCCAATACAGTTACCTACATGGTTATTTGGGATATTTTCTCAGCCAGGAGGTGAGTATAAAACTGGTTTCTGTTTTAATCAATTTATATACTTGCCCAAACAAACTGTGAATGTTGGATGTTACTATTGATATTTGGTAGAGCTAAAACTTCAGATGGTCCCAGACCTATTTGTGGCTGTAGCTGGTTGCTGAAGGATTTGGGCTTATCACAGATGGTGTCTTTGTACACCTTAACAAAGTGCCTAACTAGCACTGTATGCTCTCCTGCTGATTGCTGAGGCTGTCAGGCTCTCAGCAGTATTCACAGCCACCTTATGAAAGACCTTACCTGAAAAATGCAAAGCAGCTAAAGTAAACCCACTTACTTTTTTCAGTGCTATGCAGTGAATTTAGCTGCCAGATTAGATGGCAGCTCTGAGAGGAAAGTTCTCTCATCTGTATTTATGTGATAGAAGTGATGGTCTCTGTTCTCACCATCTGCAGGGAATATTGCTTGCCAATCACCTACAGTGGGATGCAGTTTGTGCAGACTACAGCATATCTGTTTCTCAGGTGCTGCCAAAGTGAGGCCAAACTGTCTGCCCCTGTTGTTTCAAGTGCTCAGTAGCACAGTGGTTCTTTCCAGCACGGAATTTCAAATAAAGTTTTTTTTGTTCTTTATCTGGATTTGCAAGCTAACCTGTTGCTCTACAAACTCTCAGAGACTGGCAGCTATTTCACACAGATTAATAATTGATTAAAGAATATACTGCAAAACTGTTCCATGCAGACTTCAACATGGGAGAAATACTCCAAACTATAGGCTGAAATCCCTCAGGTATTTTGCATGTTTTTTTCCATTGCTGTTTGAAAGTTTAGCTCAAGTTATCCAGATGCAATGTTTGCAACCTAGAATTGGTAAGACCCTTTACCTGTTTTTCAACAAACCCTTAAATGTTCTCTGAGCTAATGTAAATGTAAGCACTGAACAGGTGCTCTGTTTTAACTTCCAGCTCGGAGCCCAGCTGGATAAATTGGACAAATTGTGACAACAGCATCCAAAAAAACTGGGTTGCCTCTAGGCCTGCCATTCACACAGGTGATGGAAGTGAAATGAAAGGTAATGAAAACGAGATCACAGAGATGGCTGTTTGTGATTTGTAGAATGGAATTTGTAGCAAAGACAGTTCTTTATGCTTTATTTAGTAAATCATTAATTTGCATGTCAAATAAGTTGGAGTTGAAGGTTTAAAATGCTAAGCTTTCTGAAAAGAGGTTTAAATATTCATAGTCTTAAGCAACTTTGTTTTAGGGCATTATTTTGTAAATTCAGTCTGCTTTTTCAAGTTCAGATTACTGAAATGTACAAAATGTTTCATGCAAAGTTTTTATAAAGTATTTCAGTTTTGCCTACCTTGTCTTTCACAATGAGCCTTTCAAGTTTTTGGATTTACACTCCTTACTGCATACTTTGTTTTCTGAAGACACCATTATGTTCCACTAGATGGTACTGCAGACTCTAGTCTGAAAAGCCTTTCTTGGCTGCATGTGCGCTTTGTTTCTTGTACAAGACTGAAGTGATGTGGATTGTAGGCATCTTTGGGAGTGGAAACTGAAGTTATCCTAGCTTAAAAGCAGTGAAAAATCAGGCATGGTTTCCACTGCTCTCCCCCTTTGCTCTGAGATGCTGTTGTCAATGAAAGAATTATTTTTGTAATGGGGACCTAATAATACCTGGGTTAAATTTGCCAAAATGTTTTTGTAAAAGCATTTAGTCATGAGGCACTGAGAAATAAAACAACTGCTCCATGATTTGAGGAAACTTGCAGCTTAGGTGATCTTGATCTAGTGAGTTGGGAGTGGACTAGATGATCTTCAGAGGTCCCTTCCAACACCTACTGTTCTGTGATTCTGTGAAGATCAAGGTTCCAAGTTCACCATGAATTTAGGGTGCCTCTGGCACCAATTGACTGTAGATGTTTTGTGCCTTAGATACCTAGCCTAGACAACTAGCTTCAATTACAGAGCTCCCTTGAGTTGCTGACACAACTTTTAAAAGTGCAAAAGTCAGGAATTAGTCAGAGGCAGGCAGAAGTGAATTTACAGTTTCAGACACAGAAAGGAGTCTTGACTTGACCAGCATATCTGAAACATCATCTGGCTTTGTTTCTACTGTTGGTTCAAGCATGGGGCTAGAAACTTACAATATCCAACAAGGAACTCCACGAGGAACTAGTAAAATAAACACAGAGGAGAAAAAGAGGCAAAGATGAAATTATAGAAAAAAAGTGTTACAAAACAACTTTCCTTTGCTTAAGGACATGATCAGAAAATACCTGCCAAATCACTGTCACAAGGTTCTGCAGTACTGTAACTGATGCACAGAAGAGGCGTAATTGACAGGCATGTCTGAACTACTGAACATGTGAGCACTTCCAAGGGCCTGACTCCAAACATAATCCCCCAGTCTGGTACAGCATGGAGCAAGAACCACACCTGCATAGTTCCCAGTGTGCTAGTTTTGCATGAAGGAAGCTGGACACACAGCCTGTAAGAAATGGGCTCTGCTTAGGGTCCTGGTCTGGATCAGGATCATGGAAAACATTCCCACCTCTGCCTTGATAAAGCCAATCCTGACAAGCCAATTGCTGCTATATTCTGCAGGCAATGCAGTTTGTTGTTTGTATATACATGTCAATACATATATTTATATAAATTTATATGGATGAGTGAACCATGTTCACAGACATTTTACAGTATATTCATGTTTCCTACTAACAGTTGGAACAGAGGTGGTGTCATATCTAGCTGATGTGTGTCTATTGCAAGAAAACCTTTAAGAGTACCTGCAGAATCAACAACAGTAGTTCTGTAATTTTGAAACAATTCCTCTCTCTATCTATAAACACTAAGATAGGATGAGAGCTGAGACAGAACACTTGTAGGAGCTGTAGCTCTCTAATAAATCTGCATATTGAATTTAATGGTGTTCTAGTAACCTAGACATGGCAAATGTAATTGGTGTGGTTTATAGTCGGAACAAATCAACTGATAAAGTAGTATTACCAATTTACTCACTGATACATAATATTCTGATGCCTTTATCCTAGAAGATGCTTGCTGCAGGTATGCAAATATTGTTATTGCAATTTCTCTTCGTGAGCATTTTATAGCATTTCAGAAATCTTTCTGTTTTCACGGTGCTAATAGTGAGCAGAGTGAAATTACTGTGATTTATAACACTGCTTGTAGGCAAAGAGGGAGAGCAGCAAGAGCACAAGAATAAAGCAATTAACAATAAATATGTTATCATAAGGAAAAGTAAAATTGCTCTGCTTTCAGGCCTTGCATTCGGCGTGCCGTGACCAACAGAAGCAGTACCTGCGAGCTCCCACGAGGCGGCAGTTGGGTCCTACGACAGCATCCACAGCTGCCCAAGGGAGTGGCTCTGCAGAAAAGCTTTTGCATTCCCTCTGCGCGATTTATTTCTTTATTTTTGTTCCAGTTAACAAGGATCACTTTTTTTCTTCTCGAATTGAATGGGGTTTTTTTGTTTTTTTCCTACTTAATCTCTTAAACTCTGAAATGGTTTTGTGTTAATATTAATAATTTAAGGGAAATAAGCAGTTTGAAGGTCTAATCACACCACCATTGAAAACTGACAGTTGCCTCTGAATAAAGGATGGCATGATTGGCAGGATTACCTTCAGGCAAGGGGAGATCTGGAGAAGTGGAATAGTGTGAAACTCCATCTCTCTCCCATGCTGTTCGGATTATTTATCAAAGTATGTGAAGATCAAAAAAAAAAAAAATCAAGGGAAATGAATGCATGTAAATTATTAACAGCCTGCCTTGGAGGATGAGCAGATTTTGTGGCTACTGTATTAACTATAGCAAATTTTATTACATATTCAGATGAAAAGGAGCAGGAGTAACAATTCTAAGAAGTTAGCAGCTCATGTGTACAATAATGTCAGCAGAAATGATCATCTAGAAAATAACACTACAAATATGAAAAAAATATGTGTCCAGAAAGCATCTGATATTCAGGGGGATACCTGTTCCTTTTTTTCATGAGTATTTATAATGGTGAGTCATTTAGGTTAAAACAGAATACTTGCTATAGTCTAAACCATGATGTGTTTGTGTCAGGCACATGTAATTGAGATCTCTTATACAAGGCCACCAACAAGAATAAAAACTAAAGAAGCGGCAGCGCAAAAGCAAATCTTTATTTGCTGTTGCTCAGCAACTGTGTGTGGAAGGCCCATTTTTCATTTTTGCCTTAACTTGACTTGACAGGAAAATGATAATAAATAAGAGATTATTATCACAGAGTATAGATTATTTTGAACAGATGAACAGATATGTCAAAAAGAAGCATGTAATTTGGTACTGCTGAAAGGGAGAACATTAGCAAAACTGAAAATAGAGTTGTAGCTTCATTACTAGCTTGCAGTTCGTGCACAATTCTTGGAAAAAAAAAAAACCAACCCTACAAAACACTATTCTGCCTCTCTGCTTTCCCTGTCTGGTCCTTTGAAATGAATAATTTGGTGTTACTCAGCCCGTTGTTATCTGCATCAACTTCGAGTTTCAAGACTATGAAAAACTCATTCTGTGGTTGCTATGCAACATGAATGATAAGCTAAAATATGTTTTAGTTTGTTTGCTAAATGAGTATGTGCCTGACTAAATAAACAGTAACCAGGTGACTAATGTAGCATCTAATTGAAAGACTAATCAATATACTAATGACATATTCAGCCCACAGGAGATATCATAAACGCATCCATCGGATGGGATCTAAAATGGCCAAATTTGTTAACGCATGCAGAAAGGACAGGCATTAACACAACATATACATGTCAGTTTCCATACTTCTATATTCCTTTAGTTGTTCCACAAGTATGATGACTGCTCATGGAACTTAATTCAAGCAAACTGTTTCACAGGCTTCTTGCATTTAGCTGAATACCTAACAAGAAAGCCTTAAACAACACTAATTGTTGATCCTTCTTTACTGTTGAGCAGAAAGTTGTTCCTTTCTTTCAGTAGTCTGCTTCTGGAAGTCAGTGCCTGCAGGCTGTCACAGTGTGGGGATCGGGGTTGGAGGGCTGATGTTATTTCAAGTGTTTGACAGGGATCCATCTGTCTTGGGACCTTTATGGTTGCTGTAGGTGGATGTTGTTAGTTTACCTTTTTCACAATTGAAAGGAGACAGGCCTTACGTCCTGATGTGAGATGGTATGCTTGTGTTTGGCTTCAGGTGGAGAGAGATTGTGACGCTGAGCTGCCAGTGCATACTTCATGTTGCTCAAGAAGATGAGTTTCTGGCTGCTAAACCCCTTCTGCCATATTACCCCTGCCTTAGCTAGGCAACTATCTCAATTACAACTTCTAGCCCATTCTCCTGCACTGCCTACAGTGTTTTCTATACAGCATATAACTGTTTTAAATTCCAGTTATTTCAGAAGTTTCATGTGGACTCAGTTGATGGTTCAGAAATTGAAACTGGTTGTTTCCAGTAATATCACTCATCTGTTATGTACATTTTTTAAGCAGTGTAAAATTTATACAAGATAAGCATATAAAAAAATGGTTTTTATCCTACAGTCTTCAAACTGTATAAAACCCAAGTAAGTAGTTTTGAGTAAATGTCACAAAATAAACCAGGAAAATGTCTGTTAGCCAAGTATGTGTAGCAGAAAGTGTGACAAGTCTTTCCTAATGTTGAATACAAACTGATCCTGTAAGAGGCAGGATGATTAAGATCCTATGTTAGAAACCAAAACATTAGCAGAAGGCACAAAAACTACTTTTAAAAGCGGTGAAATTTTACACGTATTTACTAAAATACTTCTACTAAAATGCTTCACGTTTTCAGAAATTCCAATCCAGAAAATTCTGATCAGATGTGGGAAGTTTTACGAAAATGATTGTTTCCTCTTTACACAGTAAAGCAGCAGATGCTGTACTGCTGTCACAAAGTAAACAATTTCTGTTAAGCACCTACCCCTTCTGAGAAATACTGAGAAGTACTATCCCGCTGCAAATGGAAAATTGAAATATATAAATTAAGCCCTTAACAAGGCATAGTGACTGGTTTTGGTTTGCAGAAAAGCTCAAACAAATGGAACAGGGAACTTTGCAAAACCTGAAAGCCACTTATGCATAATTTGAGGAACAGAGCAGAGTTTTCCAACACTGAAAATTAAGTCTCAGAAAGAACAACAACAACAAAAGAACAGCGTTTCACAATCTATTAAAAGATTCCGTAGTTACTTAAGTATAAATATCATCTGTCCTGAGTAGTCTCCTATCCATTCAGGTGAGTGGGCTGTTCACCTGCAGTGCATGCACTGTTCGCTAGGACTAAGACCAAATGCCTGTCAACAGTTCTTGGAGGTAAAAAACACCCCAGTGCACTCAAATGGCTGATGCTGGGTTTGTGAGCTAGCAGGAGTGCACCTGTAAGAATGCTATGTCCAGGTAATCCCAGAGCCACGGGAGCAGTCGTACTGTTTCTTAAGCCTAGACACGGATTTAAACTGTGTGAAAGCAGTACAGGAAGGTAGCAGTAGGCTGGTGTGTAGATTTATTCCCTGTCAGCCAGCTCTACGCAACTGATGCCCCTGCAGGGAAACCTGTGTCCGCGGACAGCCTTTAGTATCGAGAACAGGAGAGCAGCATTTCACTGGGGCGGGGTTTAAAACCGAGAAACGCGGCCTGCGCTCAACCCCTTGCTAATGCCTGGGCTACAGCTGACCGGGCGGGCCCATTACTGAGCCTGTCCTCTCCAGGGAGCTTCACTGCCTAGTGCGTCTCCTCCGTCCCAACTCCTTTGCTTTTTCTGACGCCCTGAAATGTTCTTCACCCGCCCTAATAGTTGGCCCAAGGAGGGGCGGCGGGGAACCAATACGGCCCCAGGCAGACAGAAGGTGTCTGACTGGAAACTTTCTCTTTAGAACGAACGCAACGGTTCCACCCAGGCAGACCCAAACAGACGAGAAGGCCTTAGCAAGCAGCCCGCTGGCACGACCGAGCACAGCACCGCACCACGCCGAGGCCCCCGTGGGAGGCGGGGCCTCTGCCTCAGCGGCGCGGCGCGCCGGCTGGGGCAGGAGCCGAAGTCTCGCGAGATAGAAGCTCTGTGGCGCGCGCCGCCCACTCGCCCCCACTCAACGGCCGCCGCGGGAGAATTCGAACGCGCGGGTGGCGCGCGCCGGCGGGCTCGGGGCTGGCTGCTCCGCTGCGTCCGTCGGGCGGGAGTGCGGGCAGCGGTGCGGGTGGCAGCCGCACCGCCTCTGAGCGGCACCTGGGACTGGCTTCTCTTCTGGCTGTGGAGCGTTCGTAGGGACAGGTTTTCCCGTAAATAGCGCTACTAAGAGCCGCGGCGCTTCTCTTCCGCCTGTCTGTCTGTACGATCGCCGGTTTTGTTTCCCTCCTAGGCAGGCAGCTGCGCGCTATTGGAAACGTAACCCGTATATCTACGAGGATTCCTTCCTGAGGAAGCGCGGGGTAAGCGGCCTGTCTGCCTTCCCACTACCTCCTCTGCCGGGTGGGGTCGTGTTGTGGACCTGGCGGTAGCCTGGCAAATGGGCCGACCCTGGCTGAACCGGGACCGTAGCCGGGCTCGGCACCCGCCCCATTCCGAAATGCGGCTTCACACACAGTGAAGGCTGTGTAAGGCAGTCTCCAAGTGATGCGGCCATGCCTCTTTCTCCTAGTCTTAACTTGACAGCTGAAAGGGAGACAGTATTCTGATGGCCATCAGTACTTTCCGTAGAAGTAAATCGGGAATGATGGTGAGGCGAACAAGATGCACTTAATTAAAAAGAAAAAATAGAAAACAGGAAACATTAAAAAGTTCTCCTGTTTTAAGATTTGCTTAATAAATAGCTAAAAAGGAAGTATGCAAAAACTGTGGACTCTGCTGTTAGGAGTCTAAATGCTGACTTGGGTAAGTGTAGCAAAGTATCTTGGGAGGCAAAACATCTTTCATGTATAACCATATAGATGAAGAGTGTAAGTTAACACGTTGTTCACCAAGGCTAAAAAGGATTATGCTAACATTTTGTTTTGTTTTATCAAGCAAGAAAAATCAAGACCACAATGAAACGTGAAGCGTTTTTACAGGTTGTCCGTAAAGAGTCAATTGAAGACTTCTTGCGTTATACTCAGAAACCTGTAAGTGAGCCAATATACGTGTGCATGAAATACATTAATGCTGAAAGTTTAGGATGTAGCGACAGAAACTTCCCCTGGTACTTGCAAATGTGCTGGAATTATTGCAGTGGAAAGCTAAGTTCAAATGCTGCTTAAAAGAACATAACTGAAAAAGTTGTGGAAGCTAAAATTCTGCTGTTGTTCATAAACTAACTCACGTTTTCACATGTGATTGTTGCGTATGCACTTTTTCCTACTTGTTTTGTGCTCTAGCCTTAAAATTTGAGCTTTTAACTTTTAAAAGTTATGTTCTTAGCATCACTACTTCTTTCAATGTCTTTCATTTCTAATTCCTCCTCCCTTTTTAATTTTCCTTTTCCCTTTTCTCAGTATTCTGTTTCACATCTAAATTTCCAGGGGTCTGCTAATTTTCCATCAAGGTTTGCTGTGGGCTTTTTTGCATTTTTTTCTCTGCAGTCTATTAAAAATATTGCCATATTGTGGTGAGGTCTTTAACAGGTGCTGCACGTTATTTTTTCCACAAAATCCTGTTTCAGTTCATGAAAATGCATTATATCTTAGAAAAATAGGAGTCCTGTATCTGACTGCCATTCAGTGACATCCTTTTCTCTCAAAAGTTTTGAGATAATTCTGTCTCTTATCATCCTAAGGAAAGATCAGAAAGGTTTAGTTCTCTTATGAATTCATTCTTTTTGTTCAAAACAGTGCAATCTTAATATCCTGTCTCTTGGGCTTGTTTGAAATAGAGGGCTGCAGAACTCCCTCTGTGGCCTTTGGTTTATTGTATTTGTTTCCAGCTGTAGAATGGGATAGAAATTCTATTATAAATATGTAACAGAATCTTTCTTCTCATACCCTTCTGGGAACCTTCTAATACTTACATATGTTTCTTTCACTATTTTATATTTTTCTTTTTCCCTTCAACTTCTGTTTTCTTTCTTTTTGATTCCTGTTTTTTTAATATCTCTGCAAACTAAAAATACTCTTCTTTCAAGGTGATGGACATTCTCCCCTTTCCCTCTGAAATAATTTTGATCCATTAAACCTTCACTTTAGTATTGCAAATACTATTTCAAAAATTATCAGTGCTTCCTTTTGACTGTGTCTGGTTTTTGTCGTCTCATCTTTCCTTTGCATATTTCTTTTCCTAGCAGGTTGCCTATCCTTTGATGCTAACAGGGTTTTTGTGTCTCTGAGGTAAATTCTTCTAGCAAGGAAGGGTCTTCTGATGGTTCTTTACAGTGAGGGTGGTGAAACACTGAAACAGGTTCACCAGGGAGATTGTATATGCTTCCTCCCTGGAGGTATTCAAGGCCAGGTTGCATGAGGCCTTGTACGACCTGTTCTAGTGGGCGATGTCCCTGCCTATGGCAGGGGGTTGGAACTAGATGATCTTTGAGGTCCCTTCCAAGCTAAACCATTCTATGAAATAATTCAGATCAGTCTCTTAGTGATACTTGTTAGTGGCTTCCCATTCAGTAGAGCTGAAGAGGGAGTTGTGGGTTAAGCTTGATGAGGAAGACTCTAGAATAGTACTGTATGCAGAATACTGCTCTATGCAGATTGTATTCCACAATCTGTAGTGGCTGTACTGTTACATATCTAGACCTTGATAAGGATTTTCTTTCAACAGCTATCATCAATCTATATTTAAGATAGCAACGATGTGATCAAGGAATTGAATTCTGTGCAGTTGTGAGCTTCATAGCTAATGGTATGGAATTATCTGCATTAGGGATGAAATTCTAAGAACACATGAATGACACAAGTTATGGGGATGTGATTTATGTTCAGTAGTGTTGCTATCAAGTGCCAAAGACTTCAGTCTTTAAAGAAGCACTCTTATTTCATGATAAAGAGTTAACCAGCAGGAATTTTTCATGCTATTCTTTGGAGAAGTACAACTTCTATGAGCTACTTTATAACTGCAGAAGAATAGAAATTAATCATTAATGTAAAAACACCCCATTGATTTCAGGAAATATGATGATGAAATATAACCCATTTCACTGACGTGGAATTGTATGATATCTTCTGACCACTCACAGAAAAATACATTTGATCCTTTTGACTTGAATGAACTGCTTCAAGAATTGTCAAGAAAGCATAAAGAAGTATTATGGGAGAGACTGACACAGCTGTTGTCAGAGAGCTTGATGGAGAGTCCTGTGGAAACGTGGCCAGGGGTTGCAGATGATGATGTGGGAGATGAAATAGTTCCAGATATGGTAAATAATGAGAATTTCATATTTTCCAGGGAGGAAAACTTCTTATCTTGGGAAAACTTGCTTGGGTTAAGCTGAGTTTATGATTGGTCTATTCTGTGAAATACTAAATCAGCTGATGATTTTAATTATGAAAGATAGAACTTAGTATTTTCCCCTCTGGAGTTGAGTATGTCTGATTTTGGTAAATAAATGTTGATATTGCTGATATTCTGTTAGTATTTGCCATGTACACTTAGGAAATTTACTGACGGTTTTGTTACGTGTTTTTTATTGAATGAAGATCATGAAATCTAGATTTCAACACCTCTTCCACAGATTTAGCTTATACAGAATTTCTCTGACTCAGATCCTCATGTACTCCTGCACTGTAGTCCACATAGTCTTGATCACATTGGGGAAAAATGGTTATTTAATTTCTGAAGGAAAAAGTAAATGCAGTGGGGAAACCACTCTGGAGACCTAGAGGCTTGTAGAAAATACATCATATTTGCAGAGGCCTATAGAGTCATGTACCTGGATCTGCAGAATTTTGAGTTGCACAGACCATGCTAGTTAGGGAGCTTTTAGCTCTGAAATGGAGGTTTGAGTGGTCTTGTTGCAGATGGAAGCTTGCAGTAGAGGGGTGGATACAGACATACAGTCACAGAGTTGTCTACTCTCTGGAGCTGAAAGCTCTTTGAAAGTTCTTGAGCTGGGTGTACTTTAAAAGTCTGTGCTTTTGCTTCTTATTTGGTAGCTTTTGAGTGCCAACCTACTCTTCAAAATGGAAGCATAGTAACAATTCAGCTTTACTTTCTATTGCTAAGGTTTTGTTACTTGTCATAATTATCTTCCAAGTATAGAACAAATGGCAGAATTTTCCTTGATGCTGCTTTCTTTCAGAAACAAACTGTAGCTGTGATCCAAGGAGTGACAGCTGTAGTTACTGCTTCCATACCTGCAGTGGATGAAACTGCTGTAGACTACAAAGCTCTTCTGGAATGTGTTTTTATTTTGAATGGTGAGTACTTGTTTGTTACAGAACACTGCATTGTGCTGGTTTTTAACAGATGACTGTACTAAGCTTTGACTGGCCTAAGGAACAGAATTTACAGCAGGAAAGTTGATGTGAACTCTTATTTATGAGACAAAATTAAAGGAGCATTTACTTAAAAATCATTTGCACAGTCTAGAAGTTGGAACTTAAATAGTCATCTTTCTCCTAACTGTTCATCTAATGACAGAAAACTTCCCTTATTTTGTGACTTACATTATTGCTAAGGCAAAACTTTAATTATCCAAATGCATGGCCAAAACCTTAGAAGTGACAAAGCTAACTAAATATCCACAGTAATAAGGTGTTGTGGTGT
>VWYK01071295.1:0-20054 GCA_013399775.1 Semnornis frantzii | reverse complement strand
TGTGCTGGCACTGGGCAGACCTCACCTTGAGCACTGTGTGCAGCTCTGGGCCCCTCGCTGCAAAGGAGATACTGAGGGGCTGGAGTGGGGCCAGAGGAGAGCAACGAGACTGGGGAGGGGCCTGGAGGGGAAGGCTGAGGGTGCTGGGCTGTTATCCTGGAGGAGACTCAGGGAGGGCTTTGTCACACTCTACAGCTACCTGAAGGGAAGTTGCAGTAAGCTGGGGGTCAGGCATCTTGTGACAAGAGGGCATGGCCTGAAGCTGTGCCACGGGAGGGTTAGGCTGGATGTTAGGAAGCATTTCCTGATGGAAAAGGGAATTTGGAATGGAGTGCCCAGGGGGGTGGTGGAGTCACCATGCCTGGAGGTGTTTAAGGCAAGCTTGGCTGTGGCACTCAGTGCCATGGTCTGGTCAATGTGCTGGTGTTGGGTCATAAGCTGGAGTGGATGATCTCAGAGCTCTACTCCAGCTTCAACAGTTCTGTGTTTCTGTGGGGGGGGAAAAAAAAATTAAATCCAGGTTTAATGGTTGGCAAAAACAGGCTGTGGCTAGCCCAGGAGAGGGCACCAGATGCCCACACACGCTGTGCTCCCTGCAGCGTTGGTTAGTCTGCTGGCAGCTTTTAGCTTGTGTAACAGCACATTTGCAGCCTCTTGGGCTCACTGGCGAGGGGCAGGGGAATTGTTTTGCCTTATTTTGTTCGTTAATTGTGGCAGTTCTAATAAATGCAGTAGCCAGGAGCTTGGTATTTAAAATGAAGCCTGGACCTGCTGAAAAAAAAAGGGATGTGGGGACTTGTTCTGTCTGCCTCTGCCTCCTGTTTTGCAGGTGTCCCTGCTCTCACTTGGCTTCTGTTCAGTTTTCTTTCACTGGAGTGGTTTTGGGTTGGAAGGGATCTCCAAAGCTCATCCAGTCCAACCCCCTCTGCAGTCAGCAGAGGCATCCTCAGCTAGATAAGAAAGAATCCGTTGTTTAGCATCATAAATATCATGTCTTTAGCTGACTTCCCCAGGAAATGAAGCTGTTTTGAAGAGATAAAGGCCTTTGTGTAACTCATTTCTAATGACCTGTCTTCAGAGAAGCCCCTGGATGTCAGTAAGTGGATGTAGTTTTTCCTTTCAAGCCAAATCTGACCTTTCCATACCCAGATGTATTTTTAGGTATGAAAAAGTGAGTAAAAGCCTCAAGCCTGGGGCTCTCTCCTGAAGTGAAATGCATCCCTGTGTCAGGTTGCTCATTGCTGATCCAGCTGACCACCATTCAGCATCACAAGCACCTGAGTGGTGATGTTGTTCTTCCAGCACAGAGTCCCAGTTTGGTGGAGTGGTGGTGAAGTTCTTTTCAGTTTTGACTGCAGTTTCCCCCTGTGGCAGTCACTTCCCAGCTGATGACCTTTCTGACTCCTCAACAGGACCTGCTGAATGCAGGTGACCTTGTGTCATTGGCGTGCTCCTTGTGAGCAGCCTGCTCAAGCAAGACCAAAATCATTGCTCAGCTTGGCAGCCCAGAGAGTGAGGCAATCTGCAGTTGCTCTTCATAGTCTCCAGAGTAAGCACAGACACAGAGGTTCTTGATGGTTTGTGGACTGCTTTTGTCTTCACTGAGTCAAGGAACCTGATTCATAGAATCACTGAATGGTAAGGTTGGAAGGGACCTCAAGGATCATCCAGTTCCAACCCCCTGCCATAGGCAGGGACACCTCCCACTAGCACAGGTCACTCAAGGCCTCCTCCAACCTGGCCTTCAACCCCTCCAGGGAGGGAGCAGCCACAACCTCCCTGGGCAACCTGTGCCAGTGTCTCCCCACCCTCACTGCAAACAACTTCCTCCTAACATCCACTTTCAGTCTCCCCTCTGCCACTTCAAACCCATTGCCCCTTGTCCTGGCATTCCCAGACCTTGTCAATAGTCCCTCCCCAGCCTTCCTGGAGCCCCCTTCAGATCCTGCAAGGCTACTCTAAGGTCTCCTGGAAGCCTTCTCTTCTCCAGGCTGCAGAGCCCCAACTCTCTCAGCCTGTCCTCACAGCAGAGCTGCTGCAGCACTCTCAGCATCTTGGTGGCCTCCTCTGGACTGGCTCCAACACTTCCATGTCCTTCCTGTGCTGGGGGCTCCAGAACTGCACACAGGACTGCAGCTGGGGTCTGAGGAGAGCAGAGCAAAGGGGCAGAATCTCCTCCCTTGCTCTGCTGCCCACACTGCTTTTGCTGCAGCCCAGCACACAGTTGCTGTCTGGGCTGTGCTCACACTGCAGGCTCATGTTGAGCTTTTCATCAAACCAGACCCTGGGTTCAAGAGTCTGACTTAAATATAAATGGCTTAAAAGTGCTGGTAAAGATTCCAATAGAAAGGGATCAATATGGGCTGGGTCACCACTGCATGCTTTGGAGATCAGCAGGTGAAGCAAGGAAGCACATTATGGGTTCATCTTCTTTGGATAGCACAGGGCAGCTTCACTCTGGGTACTGAGGGCAGGCTGTGTTAGGTGCCCAAGCTGAGGATCTGCTTTTCCCTCGGGGCTTGGGTACAGTTCTTGGCTCTCCTGCCAGCTTAACCTGAATTTCACAAGCCCCTCTCTCTGGTCTATGTTTCTCTGCTGCCAACATCTCCATTTCTTGGCCTTACCCTCTTGGAGGTTCATCAGAGGCAGTTGTTCCCTTCTCCACAAGCCAAGCCTGCTCCATCCTGTCCTCTGCTGAGCCTCCTGTTCTGCCCACGGGGTCTGGGGACCAGGCACCACAGCATCCTGCTCCAGTGCCAGGGTCTCTTCCTGAAATGAGTTGCCTGCACCAGCACCTCTGGGAGTGAAGCATTCCCGAAGCTCTGCAGTGTTGTGGCTTTGCCTGCCCCTGCCTTCCTCCTGCCACATGGTTACTTCTCCCAGGAGCTACCCAGCTGTGGCTCTTGGCAGCTTCCCTGGCTCCTAGCAAATGTTCATCTTTAGGAATGTGTGCTGCATCCTGGTGAAGATGGCAGAGGTCTTCTTCAGAGGCTGTGAATGGGATTCCTCCCCCATACCCAGAGCTAACCACCTGCTGATGCTGGAACAGAAAGCACTGTTCCTGCTGCCTTGGGTAGGTGACAAAGCTTACAGCAGTGAGGAATGGAATTGGAGAATCCTTTAGGTTGGAACAGACCTTCAGGATTGAGCCCAACTGCTGACCCAGCTCTGCCAAGTCACTGCTAAACCACATCCCTCAGCACCAGGTCTACACCTGCTAAACCCCTCCAGGGATGGTGGCTCCATCACTTCCCTGGGCAACCTCTTCCTGTGCTTGACAACACTTTGAGTGAAGAAATTATTCCTGATACCCAACCTAAATGCACTCCCCTGGCACACCCTGAGGCTATCTCCTCATGTCCTGTCACTTGCTACTTGGACAGTACTGCTACAGGACAGGACAAGAGACTTCCACCTCTCTACAACTTCCTTTCAGGAAACTACAGAGAGCAAGAAGGTCTCTGCTCAACCTCATTTTCTCCAGGCTAAACCACCCCAGTTCCCTCAGCTGCTCCTCATGGCCCTGGTGCTCCAGACCAGCTTCATTGCCCTTCTTTGGGTGGCTATGCAGGTGCCCAGGAAGCTCCAGCCCTGGAGGATTGGTAGCACAGGTGGGCACAGCCCTGAGCACTCTGCTCTGAGCTCAGAGATGTCCTCTACACAGAATCACCAAATGGTCTGGGTTGGGAGGGACATCCAAAGGTCATCTGGTCCAACCCCATGGTTGTGTCCCACCTGCACCCCTGCTGCAGCAGGTGTGACAGTGGAGAAGACAAACTCTTGGTCTGAAATTCACAGCCAGCCTGGTAAGAACATCAACAAGTTGGCAAAAAGGGACCACATGCAAGTGGTGCTGCTGCCCCTGTAGGCACTTGAAAGAAATAAAACCCCCCTCAGAATCTGTAATTGCAGTTGCTGCTTGGAATGCAAACCAGGACCAACATCTCCAGCCCAGGAAGTTGTTCTGGAATGATTTTCAAGTACCATAATTATGTAATATAAACATTTTCTGTCCCTGCTGAGCTTCCAAGTCAGGTTGGAGAGGGATTTTGGAGCAACCTGATCTAGCTAAAGATGTCCCTGGCTGGCTGCAGGGTGGAGGGTTGGATGAGATGACCTTTAAAGGTCCCTTCCAACCCAACCCCAGTCTGTGCTTCTATTTCCATGAGCTTCTGCAGGGACACCCTTTGCTGACGGGGGGGATATAAAAAGCTGCCCCTGGGTTTGCAGGGCAAACAGGAATGTGCCTGGGCAGGCGCTGTCCTTGCTGCCTGTGGTGTCCCTGCTGCCCGTGGCCTCATCCGCTGCCTCAGCTGAGCTTTCTGGGCTCCTCTGGTAGCTCTGAGTCTTGGAGTAATTGCCTCATTGTTGCCAGTTTCTGCTTCTTTCCTGGGGGAGGTTTGCTCCTTCTGGCTGCTGTCATTCCTTCTGCACCGCTGCAGTGCCCCGCAGGTGACTGACCCAGCAGCTGTCCCTGGGGAGGGCAATGCCCTCCTGGGCTGGCAGAGGAGCGTGAGGTGGGGGTGAGTGCAGGCTGCCTCCTCCCCAAGCCCCTTGGTTGCAGGGAGAGTGTTCAGATGCTCAGACCTTCCAGGACTCAAAGGCAGCACCTCAGGGCATTTGTGTCACTGTGGTGCCAGTGCCTGGCAGCGACCTTCCAGATGTTCCAGCCTCACTGACCTCCTTTGGGATCCAGGGCACGGCCTCTGCCATCCCTGCCACATCTCCCAGCATCCCAGAGCAGCAGCTGCTGGAGGCAGGAGCATCCACCTCTGCTTCCAGGACGCTTCCTTGCCAGGCACTGCTGTACCCACTGTGCCTAGGTGGGGCAGCAGTGCCTGAGCTGGCAGCTGGCAGTGTTCTGCCCACGGTGCTGGCTGAGCTGCCGGGCAGGCACTCAGCTTGGGTTCTGCCTGCTGAGGGACCTGCTGCATGCCATGGCAGGGCAGGCACACAGCTTGGGTTCTGCCTGCTAAGGGACCTGCTGCATGCCATGGCAGGGCAGGCACACAGCTTGGGTTCTGCCTGCTGAGGGACCTGCTGCATGCCATGGCAGGGCAGGCACACAGGACTGCCACTGAAGGCTCCCTGCCCAGAGGAGGGGGCTCAGGCAGGGCTGCCAACTCCCAGATTTGTTTGGGCTGGCCAAGACCTTTAAGGCCATCAAGTCCAGCAGTGCCAAGTCCAACAGTGAAACCATGTCCCTAAGTGCCACAGCTACAGGTCTCTTCAATACTCCCAGGGATGACTCCCCCACCACTTCCCTGGGCAGCCTGTTCCAGGGCTTGACAACCCTTTTGGTGAAGAATTTTTTGCTAATGTTCAACCCAACCTCCCCTGGTGCAGCCTTCTCCTTGCCCTCTCACTGGGCACCTGGGAGAAGAGGCTGAGCCCCACCTCACTGCAGCCCTTTTTCAGCTTGTGCCTGACTTCTGGCCCCTTCCACCAGGCAAGTGGAAGCATCAAGGCTGCACCCAAGGGAATGCCACCATGAACACTGTGTCCTTGGCAGCTCTGGAGTTGGAGTTGCTCCCAGAGGGAAACAGGAGCCTGTGAGAAACGCCTTTGGAAGCCCTTTGCCAGATAGCTGCTGGGCAAAGCAAGGCAGAGCTTGTGGTGCCTGTAGCCCCCTTCAGATACTGGAAGGCCACAGTAAGGCCATCCACAACCTCCCTGGGCAACCTGTGCCAGTGTCTCACCACCCTCACTGCAAACAACTTCCTCCTAACATCCAGCTTCAATCTCCCCTCTGCCAGTTCAAACCTATTGCCCCTTGTCCTGGCATTCCCAGCCCTTGTCAATAGTCCCTCTCCAGCCCTCCTGTAGCCCCCTTCAGATGCTGGAAGCCACTCCAATGTCTCCTGGAAGCCTTCTCTTCTCCAGGCTGCAGAGCCCCAACATCTCCAGCACTTGTGGTTGAATGGGTGCAGCCAGGCAGGGCACAGTGGCATCCATTTCTTTCCATCCTTCTTGTTAAGAGGTTTAAGAACCATAGAGGTGGTGCCCTGGAATAGAACAGCCAGCCCCAACCTCCCTGGGGGCAATAATGAGTTAGTAACCAGTGCCCCTTCCTTTCAGTTGTAGCAGCAGCCAGTGGTGTGCACAGCAATTCCTTAGCATTCCTTCAGGGTCCTGCTGGCTTCCCTCTCAGGGGTGTTATGGCTTTGGTCAGTGTGCCCTGCCAACAGGTGACAAGCAAGGAAGAAGCTCTTGCCTTGCCTTGGGGAGGTGTGGCACATGGGGCCCTGCTGTCAGCTGCTTCAGTCTTTGGGCTGCTTCAGCCTTTGGGGTGCTTCAGTCTTTGGGGGCTTCAGCCTTTGAGGTGCTTCAGCCTTTGTTGCGCTTCAGCCTTTGTTGCGCTACAGCCTTTGTTGTGCTTCAGCCTTTGGGGCACTTCAGCTTTGAGATGCTTCAGTCTTTGTTGCCCTTCATCCTTTGTTGCCCTTCATCCTTTGTTGTGCTTCAGCCTTTGTTGCCCTTCATCCTTTGTTGCGCTTCAGGCTTTGGGGTGCTTCAGCCTTTGGGGTGCTTCAGTCTTCGGGGTGCCCACCCTTAGCTTGCAGAGCTCAGTTCTCAGTGCGGCTGACCACAGCTTTCCTCACTTGCTAAGAGTTCACATTGTGTGTGTGTGTCCCTCCCCGCTGAAACTCTCAAGCCACCCCAAATCTCCACCACCACCTGCCCACGAGAGGCAGCGAGGCAAAGCAAGTGCTGAGGCACTGCCCTCACTCGCTGCTCACAGCTGGCAGAGGAGGATGCTCCACGACCATGCTCCCTGTGGGAGCGAGTGGAAAAGCAATCAGCTCCCTGATGTGCCGGGAGGCCACCAGGCTCCTCCAGACCATGCATCTCCATTAGCAGTCAGTGGCACAGCCTGTTTAATTAGCTCACTTGCTCGGCAGGGGGGAAGGGGTGGCCAGAGGGCTGCCCTGCTGCGTTCTGGCTCAGGAGACACCCTCCTTGCACAGACATCCCAGCACCTGCCTGGAGTGGGAACTGGGAGCTCCTGCTGACTCCCATCTGCTGGGACTTAACCCCCTGCAGCTGCCAGGTGTGGGAGTCAGGTTATATAAGGAAGGCCCCTCTCAGAGAAGGGGAAAGATGAAGAATTGGAGGAAGTTTTTGGGCTGCTTGGTGTGCTGCTGTACTGGGGGACCTCAGAAGAGACAGCTGAGAGCAGGGCTGGCAGGTAAGCCATGCTGCAACAAAGTGGGGGTGAGGGAGGAAGGGGAAGTTGTGGACCAACAATGCTGTTTTTCATACTTAACTCACAGAAACAGAGGATGGTAGAGGGTTGTAGGGACCTCTGGGGATCACCTAATTCAACCCCCCTGCTAAATCGGTGCCACCTAGAGCAGGTAGCACAGGATTGCTTCCAGGTGAGAAGGAGACTCCACAGCCTCTCTGGGCAGCCTGATCCACTGGCATGGATTGCCCAGAGAGGTGGTAGATACCACCAAGGGCATTGTATGATTCTGTGTGAGGACAAGGGACTTGGCAAGCCCCAGTGCCAAGGGGAGTCACCTCCTGGCTGAGCAGGTGATGGAAGAAGCTGCCCTCAAGCCTTGCTTGGGCAGGCTGTGACCAAGCATTGTCTCACCACATCTCTACAGCTAAAAGCAGACCTCACAGGAGCAATAATGGCACAAGAAGCTCTGTCCCTGTGTACCCCTTCTCCCTCAAAAAACCCCAAACAACCCCAAAGTCAGTCTTGCCTGGGCAAGACCTGCAGCCTTTCCCCAGCTGCCCCAGCCACCACCTCCTGGCATCTTGCTGCCTGCCTCCTAAGTGAGCTGCACAGACTTGGGCTTGGGTTATTTTGGGGCAGCATTGCTGCTTTGTAGCTTTTTTGTTTTCCTTCTTTCTTTTGGCAAGTGAAGCAAATTCTTTGCAGTTGTCTGAACTTTGCATTGAGTTCAGCAGCTTCCAGCCGTGTCCCTCCGGGGGGTGAGCAGTCAGGAGAGCTGTGAGGCTGGTGAGTAGCCATCAGCCTCTCCACTCCTGCCTCCACCTGGGTATTGGCTGGCTGCAGGTGATCTGAGATGAGCTTAGCTCCACCCTGTTTGCTTTAGGGGTCGATGAACCTCGGATCTCTCCTGACTTCTGGGACAAGCTGTGAAATGAAGGCTGCTCTCTGTGCCCTGCCTGTGCCAGGGCCAACAGAGCCCTGGTGCTGTGCTGCCAGGGCTGTGTGGTGATCTGCTCCCAAGGGTGATGCAGCAATTTGTTTTTCCTCTAAATAAAGCTGCTTTGGAGATGACAACAAACAGCACAGTCAGGCTCTTACAGGCAGCAGAGGCTTGTGCCAGAGCTAGGGCTGGAGCATCTCTCTCTCTCCTTATTCCCAGCCCCAAAACTGGCTTGCTCTGGGTCTGGTGACCCTTCTTGTCTCACCCACCAGCCTTGAATATCTAGAGGAAATATCTTTTATCCCATCTCTGGGATTAAATCTCTGCCAAGGGGTCAGGGATAGCCCTGGTGAGGCTTTTTCTGAGACCCAGGCAAAACATCTTCATACCTATTCCAGTGGGAGGTGTCCCTGCCTATGGCAAGGGGTTGGGACTAGCTGATCTTTGAGGTCCCTTCCGACCTAAACCATGCCATGAGTGCCACCAGCCAGCACAAGGTGGGCACTGCTGACAGGTACAGAAACTCCTGCTGCTCTTGTTGAGCACTGTGATGCTTCCTAGAGGTCAGGCAGCTTCAGGAGCAGTGGCAGTGCCCTGCTCTTCCACCCTTATAGGAGCTGCCTCAGCTCAACACCTGAGCTTCAGCATCTCTCAGACCACCCAGTCCTGCTTGCCTGCAGTTTATAACTGCATAGAACCATAGAATTGTTTAGGTTGGAGGAGACCTCTAATCCAAAGATCAGCCTAGAGCTGCTAGATCACCGCTAACCATATCCCTCAGCACCACATCTACACACCCTTTAAATATCTCCAAGGATGGTGACTCTACCACTTCCCTGGGCAGCTTGTTCTAGGGCTTCACAACCTTTTTTTGGGGGGAAGAAATTGTTCCTCATGTCCATCCTAAATCTCCCATGGCACAACTTGAGGCTGTTTCACCTTACCTGGGCTAAGGGACTGCTCCTCACCTTGCTGCAACCTCCTTGCAGGTGTTTCTACTGGTAGCAAAGCAAGCCAGCAGTGCAGTGGGAGCAAAGCAAGCCTGCAGTGCAATGTTAAGAGCAGGAAGGAGAAAAGGGAAAACTGAAAGGAAGGCAAAGTTCTATTGAGCTTTTTTTCACCAGCAATTGTTGGTATTCCTCTGGGGCTGTTCCTCCTTACCTTGATTTTTGTGTGTGGGTTTTTTTTTTTTAGGTACTCCTTATCCACCTGCTCTCCAGATCAGGAAGGCAGCTCTGGCACAGAACAAGCCAGTCAGTAGAGAGGGGAGAGGAGAAGGCTGGCAAGCTAGGAGCACAGATGCCTGCTCAGCAGGCAGAGGCTGGCTGGCTCTGCTGGAGGGGACAGGCTGGCAGGCAGTGCTGGGAAGCAGTATTCCAGATGAGGTCTCTTCTCTGCCCTGGTTGAAACCTCACCTGGAATATTGCATCCAGTTCTGGAGGGACAGGGATCTGCCGGAGAGAGTCCAGCAGGGGGCTACAAGGATGCTGAAGGGGCTGCAGCCCTGCCCTGTGAAGAGAGGCTGAGGGACCTGGGGCTGTCTGGTCTGGGGAAGAGGAGACTGAGAGAGGATTTAATGTTTATAACTAACTGAGGGCTGGGGGTCAGGAGGGGAGGGGACAGGCTCAGCTCACTTGTGCCCTGGCATAGGACAAGGGGCAATGGGTATAAATTACAGCACAGGCAATTCCACCTCATCATTAGGAAGAACTTCTTGACTGTAAGAGTCTCAGAGCCCTGGCACAGGCTGCCCAGAGTGGTTGTAGAGTCTCCTTCTCTGGAGCCTTTCAACACCTGTCTGGATGTGTTTCTGTGTGACCTGAAGTGGATTTTCTGGTCCTGTTCAGGCAGGGGGGTTGGACTGGAAGCTCTCCAGAGGTCCCTTCCAACCCCTAACATCCTGTGATCCTGTGAAGCACTGGAAGTGCTGGGAAGCTGCTGAAGGCAAACAGGGAGCTGTGAGGATGGCAGGCAGTTTGCTGTGTCCCAGCTGACATCTGGTGCAGGGAGGGAGTGGGAGGGGAGGAGGGGAAAAGGCAGTCTGAGTCCTCAGGGTTAGCTGCCAGCTCCTCCATCACCTTGCCAGCCTTGAGCAACCCAAGTGGTGAGCAGCAGCCCTTCCTTTGCCTGAAACCAGGAGATGTTTGTACACTGCTAAAAACACCCAAATGTCCTCAGCAGAATGAAAAGGAAGCAGCAGCAAATGGCTGGCTCTGCCCAGGACAGGGGTAAGGGCAGGTTTTCAGGGGCTGCTCTGCACACAGGAGGGCCAGAAGTGCAGGGGTGATGAGTGAGAGCTGCCATGCCCTCACTGAGCACCAGCCTAGGAGGCAGCACAGCTCTCAGGTAGTGTGTGTTGCATTGGCATCCAGGTCCTCCATGTTTCCTTCTAGGTCTTTTTGAGGTTGTGAGGCCCCAGCCCTGATCTAGTGGAGCTCCTAAGTCATGCATAGATGACCAGGGTGGGTTGAGCAGGAGAAACACAACCTTGCTTCTGCACTGGGAACATCAACACAAGGACTTGAGGGGTTTCTTGTGTTCAAATTCCTCTCAGTGAGAGCCAAAGAGAAGAGGATTGGGGTTTTCACGTGTTTGGCCACATCATCCCTGTTGTGTTTCATTTCTTAGCTGTCAGCACAGTGCTTGGTCAACTGTTCCTGCCTGCCACTGCTGCCTCCTCCTCATCTTATGTTTCTAGCCCTTCCAGCTCAGCTAAAATCTGTCAGCAGAAATCCAGGTATACTTTCTGACCCACCAGCCCACCCAAAACATCTTAAACACCTCAGCTGGCTTTGCTTGACCTCCACCCAGGGCTTGCCAGAGCGGAGATCTCTCTTTCCATTGGTGATGAGGATGTGGACATACAAGTGCCAGGTCCTGCACCTGGGTGACAACAACCCCATGGTCAGCTAGAGACTTGGGAAAGTGTGGTTGGAAAGGTCCAACTTGGAGAGGGACCTACAGATAATTGATTGAATGTGAGCCAGCAGTGCCCAAGTGGCCAAGAAAGCCAATGGCATCCTGGCTTGGATCAGGAACACTGTGGCCAGCAGGGACAGGAGGTGACCATCCCCCTGTGCCCAGCACTGGTGAGGCCACACCTGAGTGTTCTGTTCAGTTCTGGGCTCCTCACTATAAGAAGGACATTGAGGGGCTGGAGAGTGTCCAGAGAAGGGCAATGAGGCTGGGGAAGGGTCTGGAGCACCTGGGTTAGGAGAAGCATCTGAGGCAGCTGGAATTGTTCAGTCTGGAGAAAAGGAGGCTNAAGGCAGTGAAGGGTCTGGAGAACACTGGGTTAGGAGAAGCATCTGAGGCAGCTGGAATTGTTCAGTCTGGAGAAAAGGAGGCTGAGGGCAGAGCTCATTGTTCTCTACTTACATATATACTGGAGTGCAAGGCAGCTTTTGAGAGGACACCAAGAACACCTGGGTGAGAGATCTGTTTTCTAACAGGTTTGCAGCCCTCTGTAAGAGACCCAGCAGCAGCTTTGGGTGCCTGCCTGATTTCTGGGTTGCAGGTTTGGGTTTGGTTCGGGGAGGGGGCAGGATTGTTTTCTAGCTGTTGGCTACTTGCTGCAAAACAAACCTATTTGGTCATTCATTAACCAGAAAGAAGCAAACCACATAGAAGATTGCTCATTCCAGAGGCACTTTGCTGCTCACTGAGTTGGAGCAAATGTGCTTATTTCATTTTGCAAAGTAATTTTCTAAGCAATTAATTCCATCCTTAGTCCTTCGCCAGTCATGATATGCTGACAAACATTTTCCTGCAGCTCAGGTAATGCCAAATGGCTTTTCCATAAAAAAACCCTCTCTGGTCTGCTGGGAATCCTACTTTATGAAGAGATGGCAGGAAAGTGAAATGTGCTTCCCCAAACCCTGTGGTTTTTTTCTACTCTTGGCTTGGTTGGACACCATCACTGGAGATGAGAACCTTCCTCATCAGAGTTTTAAGCTTGTGGGTTTAATGAGTAATTCAATTTAATGTGAACTGCCTCCTGCTCACCCTGCCAGGCCTTTGGGGGGGGGTGGGGAAAAGGTTTGGGGGTTGTTAATCCAGGTGTAACTTGTGCACTGATTTAAGGTCTTGGAGTGCTGGAGGACTTGAATGCATCCAGTGACCTGAGCCTTGTTAGTTAAAACAGGCAAGGCTGTGGTTAATGCCAAGGTGGGCTCCAGGAAAGATTTATTCCTAAGAAATGTGATGAGGGAGGTCTGGAAACCCCAAATCCCTGTCTGTGGAGAGGCCACTGCAGTGCTCTTGGTTTGAGTGTGGCCACAGGCAGCCCCAAAGGCAGCCTCATGCTCCAGAGCTCTGTTGAGTCAGGGCTCAGGAGAATGCAGAAGGAGTAAGACTTGGATCCCAGAAGTAGTGTTGCAGCAGCTCTTACAGGGAGGATGCTTGCACCATGCAATGTCTGCTGTGCAGAGCCCGTGGGGATGGTAAGGGAAGTGTTGGTTCTTGCAGGCCAGACACCAGTGCCACCCCAGAGCTGGTGGCCTTGGCACAGGCAGCCTATGGAATATTGATTGCATAATGGCAGAGACTTCCTGCAGACTTGACTCACCTCTCTCTTCAGAAGGGTAAACGTGGGCAGTTTTTGATGGAGGACAGCAGAAGAGAATCATAGAATGGCTTAGGTTGGGAGAGACCTTGGAAGGGACCTTGGTCTCTTCTGCCAGGCACCCAGAGACAGAACAAGAGGACACAGTCTCAAGCTGTGCCAGGGCAGGTTCAGGCTGGATGTTAGGAGGAAGTTCTTTACAGCAAGAATGATTGGCATTGGAATGAGCTGCCCAGGGAGGTGGTGGAGTCCCCATCCCTGGAGGTGTTTAAAAGGAGGCTGGGTGAGGCACTGAGTGCCATGGGTTAGTTCATTAGAAGGTGTTAGGTGATAGGTTGGACTCAATGATCCTAGAGGTCTTTTCCAGCCTGGTTGATTCTGTGAGTCTGTGACCTCAGAGCTCATCTACTCCAACCTCCCCACCAAGGGCAGGGACACCTCTTGGCTAGACTCAGCTGATTAAAGCCCAGCCTGGGCTTGAACACCCCCAGAGAGGAGGCAGCCACAGCCTCCCTGGGCAGCCTATTCCAGAGTCTCACCACCCTCCTGCTGAAGAACTTCTTCCTAAGCTCCAGTCTAACCCTGCTCTGCCTCAGCTTCAAACCATTGCCTCTTGTCCTGTCTCTAAACACCTTTAGGAAATGTCTCTCTGCAGCCTTCCTGCAGGATCCCATCAGATACTGGAAGACAGCTCTGAGGTCCCCCCAGGGTCTTCTCTAGGCTGCACCTCAGCTCCCTCAGCCTGTCCTCACAGCAGCTCCAGCACCGGCAGTGTTTCATATGCAAACTTGAGTTTCCTCGGCTCTGGGCAGCTCTCTGTGTTTGAAGTGTTACCTGGAGGCCGGGAAAGATGCTGCCTGAGCCCCAGGGCTTTGCCAGGGCTCCTGCCTTTGTATTTGGAGAAGAGGTTACCTTCAGTAAAGGTAAACAGGAAACAGCTAGGGACCGGCTCGACTTTGTACTGAGATGAGTAACAGCCAAAGACAAATATCCTGGGCCCTTGCTGACATTTGTGGTGATGAGTCAGCTCAGGAAGCACCCAGCTAACTCTGCACAGTCAGCCACTGGGAGCCAGCCGGGATGGGCTTCAGCTGGCAGCCTGGGGAGGGCAGGGAGTGCAGCACTCAGGTTTGGGCTGCTGCCTGAGGATGCTCTCCCACACAGCTCAGCTCTGCCTGCACGGAATGGGTTAGCAACTTTCCCTACCACCAACTGGATCATAGAACCAATCAGGGTTGGAAGGGACCACAAGGATCATCCAGTTCCAAGCCCCCTGTCATGGGCAGGGACACCTCACACTAGATCAGGCTGGACAGAACCTCATCAAGCCTGGCCTTAAACACCTCCAGGGATGAGGCTTCCACCACCTCCCTGGGCAATCCCTTCCAGGCTCTCACCACCCTCATGCTGAAGAACTTCTTCCTAACATCCAATCTGAATCTCCCCATTTCTAGCTTGGTTCCATTCCCTCCGGTCCCATCAGTACCTGACAGCCTAAAAAGTCCCTCCCCAGCTTCCTTCTAGGCCCTCTTAAGATCCCCAAATTTACCAGCCCAGCTCAGACAGCTTGGAAGCAAGATTTATTTACAGCAAAACTAAACTTAAGATCCCCAAATTTACCAGCCCAGCTCAGACAGCTTGGAAGCAAGATTTATTTACAGCAAAGCTAAATTTACAAGCATGTATATACACAACAGATTTACAATTGCAGACAATTGAGAAATAATACAGAAAGCCGAACTCCCTCCTGGGCAAAGAAACTGCCCACGAGGGACCAACACCAACCCTCTCTTTCTCCCAGGCAGAAAACACCTAGCCAGGCTTTACATGTTAACTGATCAACCAAGGTTAGTGGAAGAGATTAGGGAGAAGTGAAGGGAGAAGCATCCCAGAGCAAAGGAGGACAAATTGGTTGCCCTTTGGCTTTTTCAGCCCTTTTAGCACACCAGTGAATGACACAGACTTTGGCATGATTTTACAACAGCAGCAGCTGCTATATTTGTTACAGATAAGGGTCTTGCAAGCCCACAAACTCTTTGTATTTAGTATTATAGAGAGCCTTGAGAAAAGAAGGCTCCAGGAAGACCTTATAGCAGTCTTTCAGTATCTGAAGGGGGCTGACAAGAAAGCTGGGGAGGCACTCAAGACTAGGAAAGACTGGAGGGGGCACTTAGTGCCATGCTCGAAGACATTGGATAGGGTTGGGGGATAGATTTGGACTGGATGAGCTTGGAGGTCTCTTCCAACCTGCTTGATTCTGTGATTCTGTGATTCTCTGATTCTCTCTTTGCAATCAGTGATCTCATTTCTCTCATCAGAATATTCCAATGAGCCTTAACCCAGCAGGCTGAGCAGCACCCCCCCAGGCTCAGCTTTTGCTTTCAGTCACCCACACACACACAGCAAGCAGCCATCAGCTGGCAGTGGCTGCGTGAGGCTACCAGAGCTGAGCTGCTCGCCCAGCAGAGATCCGAGGGCTCTGGTTCCCCATGGCCAGGCTGACATTTCAGTGCATCCTGTTTACACCACAGCCCAGACAGCAGCAGGAGTATTTTTAAACAGAAATGCAGATTGCATTGTAATCAGCCTCTGAGGAGGATGCAAACAGCTACTGCCACCATGCAAACCCAAACCTTTGCTGGGGGTTTGAGGATTCCTTTCCCTTTGGCTGTTTGCAGAACGCAAGCTCTGACTTCTCCCCCCCCCCCCTCCCCCCCCCCCCCTTAAAAAAAAAAAAAAAATCACCCTGACCAACTTCCCTACNCCCCCACCTCCTCCTCCTCTTCCACTCATTTCCTCACTGCAGTCCCGTGGAGAAATGTTTGCCACGGGGAACGGCTTCACATTTTTGCACTTTTACAGTGTGCCAGGAATTGGGTTGCTGAGCATTTCTTGTTTTGGAATGGCTGCACTGACTGACAGCTGCTTGAGCTGTGAGCAATGCCTGTATTTTGACAACACCCTTAGACTGAAAGAGAGAAGGGAGGGGAAAAAAAAACCCAACCAAACCAACAAACTAAAAAAAAACCCAAACCAACCCACAACTCAAACCCCAAGCTAAAAATGGCTCTGAGTGCTAAAAATACTGCAATCAAGAATAGAGAGTTCACCTCACTGCTTTTTCAGACTCACACGTGCTTCGGCTTTATTATAGGATGAGAGCTGCCAAACCATGCCGAAGGCTGCACTGGAGTTTCCATTATGAATTTCCTCTTTTGGCTTCTCCCCAAACCCGTGGAAGGCTTTGTAGATGCTGCAAAATCCATAGGCTGGGCTGGAGGGGTGAACACAAGGGAGGTCCTTTGCTTTCTGTACCCTGAGACAGCTTTGCCGTGTAGAGCGTTGAGCCCTGGTGTGTGACTGCTGGCCCAGAGGCCAACAGCTGCTGGGCACTCAGGCTGGGAAGAGCTTATTGTCACTGGACCAAGGGGCAGGTTTTGCCTGTCCCCATGTCCTGCTCTTTGCTGTGCAGAAAAACTCCTCTGAAAATATCTGCCTTTGTCCTCCCAAAGCTTTTTGTTCTGCTTTTTGTCCTTCCAGCGCTGTGGGGAGGGTTAAGAAGCAAATGGGCCACAAGAGCAAAGGACCAAGAGACACTTAAGAGGGATTAGAAGCCAGTGGCAGCACTACCACTTAATCAAAAGCATACAGGGGGGAAAAAAAAACAAAACAAAAAAACAAAAATATGGCATAGAAGCCTCCATCCCACACAAGCCACTGCTGACAGAGTTAAAGGAGTAAAGGTTTCAGGACTGCTTCCAAGCAGGGATCCCCTCAGGGGACTGCACTGGGCTGATGCTGCCTCATCCTCCTCTCTGCTTTCTCTTTTCCTGTTTTTCCCTCTCCAACATGCAGAAGACCTCATTTTGCAGGACCATAAAATGCAACGAGTGCCCTGAAGCCTTGGGGACAGCTCTGCCCCTTGAAGTTATCAAACCTCTGCTTTCAGAGTGGGTGCTGGGATGGGAAGCAGCAATACTTGAGGGGTCTAACACAGAGAATATGAACTGCATCCTCTTTTCTTTTCTTTTTTTTCTGCTTCTAACCACAAAAAGTAGCTGTTGCAGATCATTCCTGTCAAGAGCCAAGTGAGCAGACAAATGCTATCAGCTTCCCAAGCACTAAAACTGCACCCAGAGGCCAGCTCATCCCTCTCACTTGCACCATCGTGCCTCTTGGTCAGGCACCTTCTGCAATGCAGGAGGGATTCAAAACACCTTGCAGCTGGCAGTAGTGCTAATCAGGCTAATAAATAGCCTGGCTGCTTGCAAAATGATCATTTGTTCCTAAATAGTCCTTATTAATAGCACAGGGATGGTGGTGGCCATCTGGGATCTCGGTGATGCAAACTGCTACAAGAATTTGCCTGGGCTTTGCTTTGCTCTGAGGGGAGGCTCTGTGCCTGCTGCTGGCTTTGCCTTAAGTCAAAAGGGGTGCTAGGCCTGGGCAATGTTTCCTTGGTGACATCTATTTCCAGTCAAAACATCTCTCTGCATCATTCCTAAGATGCCAAAGGAAAGCATAAAGGGGAACATTGACCCCTGGAGTAACAGGGCTGGCTCCAGAAGACTTTTCCCCCCTTGACAAACTTGGGCTGCTTCATTTCTTAATGGCATTTCAGAGCTCATTAAAACTCTCCCATGGAGATAAACAGGGAGAAAAAAAAAAAGAGAGAGAGAAAAAGGAGGAAAGATCCCTCAGGCCTCCTCTAAAGCCACAAGCTGTGATGACTGTGTCCCTATGTCATCTTGGGCAGGAGGCTGCCCAGAGCCTTGGCATTTCCCTGGTAAAAGTCAGTCTGAAGAGTTCGTAGCACTGTGTGCACTTTGCCTGCCTCTTCTTCTTCCTTCTCCCATTCCCAGTTCCAGGATAGGATGGTCTGTGCCAAGCCTTGTGTCTGTACAGTGACATCAACTGGTCTCATGCCTACAGGGTGTGAGAACTGCAGGACCACCCCAATGAGACCTGCTTTATCTTGGAGATGGGAGAACCAAGACACCAGCTTCTGGGAGAGGGCAGAGCTGTGTAGGCACCACCATCCACCCATGCTCCATAACAGCAGTAGGAAGGAGCCAGAGCTGCTGTCTTGCAGCTTGACTCCTCTTCTATTCAGAGTAAAGATGCAAGCCCAGGATGTGTGGCTGCACCTCCTTGGAACAAGAGCTGCTGTCTTGAAGCTTGACTCCTCTTCTCCTCAGAGTAAAGATGCAAGCCCAGGATGTGTGACTGCACCTCCTTGGAGCCAGAGCTGCTGTCCTGAAGCTTGGCTCCTATTGTCTTTAAAGATGCAAGCCCAGGATGTGTGGCTGCACCTCCTTGCCTCACCCTGTGGTTCTGAGCAGATGTGGCACCACCATCTACTCATGCTCCATACCAGCAGTGGGAAAGAGCCAGAGCTGCTGTCTTGAAGCTTGATTCCTCTTCTCCTCAGAGTGAAGATGCAAGCCCAGGATGCATGGTTGCACCTCCTTGGAGCCAGAGCTGCTGTCTTGCAGCTTGACTCCTCTTCTCCTCGGAGTAAAGATGCAAGGCCAGGATGTGTGGCTGCACCTCCCTGGAGCCAGAGCTGCTGTCTTGCAGCTTGACTCCTCTTCTCCTCAGAGTAAAGATGCAAGCCCAGGATGTGTGGCTGCACCTCCTTGCCCCACACCATGGTTCAGAGCAGATGTGTGCCAGGATGTGCTGGTAGGATGCTTTGACTTATGACACCCAGGTGCCTTCACATGCACATCACAACCAGTCCAGCCCCACCTGAGATGGCCCAGACTACTTCTCAGTCCTTGTGGCAGGGACACCCAAGCCTAGGGGAATCAGACCAGAGCTCCTCTGAAATAAAACCTCTGAGCCACTCATGGTGTGGGGGCAGCAGCTGCTTTGGTCCATGGAGCCATTCCTATCATGCTGAATTACTTGCTAATTATAGCTGGGAGGCAGAACCTTCCCCCCCACACACACACACCCACCCTGCTGAGCTATGTTAGTCCTCTCAGCAAGCTGCTGGTAAGGTTTGCTGCTATCTGTTACCACCAAGTGCTGGAACTTCATCCCAGTGCACAGCTGGCTCCGGCTGCACTGTGCTGGAGAAGACCTGTTACATTTAAAGCTTGCCAAGAGCTCGTTTTAGAAGCAAAGACTGAAGCTATGTTGCCCTCCTACACAGCCTTTTTCTCCCTGGGATGTGGCTTTTGGGGGGGCCTGAAGAGGTTTGCAGGGAAGTGATGGCAGAAAGGGAGACCAAATGTCACTGCCAGTGGTGCAGGGGAAGATTCAAGGAGGGGTGAGCTGTAGGTGAGCAAATGCAGAGCTGCTTCACTGCCCCCTTCTCTGCACCCAGGGAGGTGGTTTGGGACCCCAGCCCTGGAGATATTGGCCAAGAGAGCAAATGGCATTCTGGGGTGCAGCAGGAAAAGTGTGGCCAGCAGGGGTAGGAAGGTTCTTATCCCCCTCTACTCTGCCCTGGTGAGGTCACACCTGGAATACTGTGTCCAGTTTTGGGCTCCCCAGTTCAAGAGAGACANTAAGCCAAGGAGCAGCAGCTACAAACTGGAACAGAGAAGGTTTCAGCTCAACATGAGCAGAAACTTCTTTACAGTGAGGGTGCCAGAGCCCTGGAGCAGGCTGCTCAGAGAGGTTGTCTCTCCTCTGGAGACTTTCAACCCCCACCTGGATGCATTCCTGTGTGAAGTACCCTAGGGGATCCTGCCTTGGCAGTGGGGTTGGACTTGATCTTTGGAGGTCCCTTCCAACCTCTAAGGTTCTGTGATTCAAGGTGAGGCTCGAAAGGGCTCTGGGCAACCTGATCTGATTGAGGATGTCCCTGCTGACTGCTGGGTGGGGGTTGGACTGGATGACCTTTGGAGGTTTCCTTCCAACCCAGAGCATTCTGTGATGCCGTGAGTGTTGTGGGGGGGGATGTTAGGAGGGGCTGCAAGCTCCCCTGCAGTTGAAGTCAAAGCTGGCTGCCAACCCCAGACATGTTCTTTCTTTATAGCTCACCCACGCACATGGATCTGTGGGGTTTGTTAAAAATGATGGCAGCATTTTAAAGTTATAATGATTGGGAGGGGGATGATCTAACTGGTCCTTATGTTGTTGTTGGGTTTGAGGGGGGTGGGTTGGGTTTCTTTGGCTCAACCCCATTTCTGCCTTGGCTTACAAAGTCTGTGCTTCTCTGCTCTGCTTTGGTTGGGCCTTCTGAGAATATATCCTTGGTACACAGTGGGGAAAATTGATAGCCAAAAGTAGTTTTCCATAGGGTTTGGGAAGCAGGTTGGAGAGTCTGGGCTTTGCCTCAGCTGGTGAGAACTGGGTTAGCTGCTGCTGCTGCAGTGAACTGGCAGGGAGCTCTCTCCTTCTCCCCC
>VWYK01071292.1:35818-49203 GCA_013399775.1 Semnornis frantzii | reverse complement strand
CATGGACAGGAACACCTTCCACTCTTTCAGATTGCTCAAAACCTTATGNCTGGCCTTGAACACTTCCAGGAAGGGAAACATCCAAAACTCATCTGGCCAGCCTGTTTCTGTCACCACCCTTACAGTAAAGAATTTCTTCTTGGTATCTAATCTAATTCTATTTTCTTTTGTTACCTTTTTGTCCTATCACTATACTCCTTAATGAAAAGTTATAGAAAGGTAAGGTAGGAAGGGACCTCAGAGATCATCTAGTTCCAACCCCCTGCCATAGGCAGGGACACCTCCTACTTGTACAGGTCACTCAAGGCCTCGTCTAACGTGCCCTCGAACACCTCCAGGGAGAGAGCAGCTACAACCTCTCTGCGCAACCTTTTCCAGTGCCTCTCCACCCTCACTGCAAAGAATTTCCTCCTAACATCCAGTTTCAATCTCCCCTTTGCCAGTTTAAACCCATTGCCCCTTATCTTGTCATTGCAAGACCTTGTCAATAGTCCCTCCCCAGCCTTCCTGTAGGCCCCCTTCAGATATTGGAAGGCTACTCTAAGGTCTCCTTGAAGCCTTCTCTTCTCCAGGCTGCAGAACCCCAACTCTTGTAGCCTGTCCTCATAGCAGAGCTGCTGCAGCCCTCTGATCATATTTGTGGCCCTCTTTTGGACCTGCTCCAACAGTTCCATGTCCTTCCTGTGACATTGAAGTCTCTCCCTATCTTTCTTGTAGGGCCCCTTTCAGAACTGGCAGACCACTATAATGCCTTCTCTTTTCTAGGCTAAGCAATCCAAACTCTCTCAGTTTGTCCTCATACGGAACACAGGGAACACAGTCCAGTGCCAGATCACTTTCGTGGTCCTCTTCTGGACTTGCTCTAATAGGACCATGTCTTTGCTAGGCTGTGAGCCCTAGAGCTGAACACAACTATCCAGGTGGGGTGTCTCATGAGATGGGAGCAGGGAGGAATGCAACTGGCTTTCTGGGCTGTGAGCGAACATTACTGGCATTGCCCTGCTGTGAAGGGTTTTTGTTCTGTTGAGAGCTGTAGATTACAAACCTCAATCTTCAGTATCAGCAGTAAGAAAGTTAATGCAAATCCTTGCTGTTTATGTTGGCATATTTTAGTGATGACAAGCACATGCAAAATGTCCTAGTCATTTGTTTCCTTTGCACATCCTTTTTGCATGTCTGGTGTCCTTTGTAAATATATTTGGCTTTCTTGATAATTAGGGTGGTTGTTTCCCTCTTGCAAATCTTCAAGTTGACATGACTATACTGAAGTACTACTGCGCTCCTTATAATACTTGTCATTATTTTGTCTCCTCCATTGCCCTCTCTTCCTGCTAACTCTGCTCTTTGTGTAGAGTTAATATTTTCCTGGATTAATCAAGCATTTACACTTTGCAGTGGTGCTGTTTGAGAGAAGGCTTTTGATGTCAGTGAGCTGTGTGCATGAATTATTTAAGAGAATTTCACTTGTTTGCTTTACCAGCATGATTTGTAATGATGCTGCCTTTAACAGGGATCTCGCTTTTGATACCTGAGAGTTGTTTTTGCTATGCTTTAGCTTAATCAATGCAAACTGAGCAATAAAGGCAGAATGTCAGATCTTATTTGAATTTAAGTCCTTAATACAAAATATGTGAATCTTTTAGCTATTAAGCACATGTGAACACCCAGCTTTGCTTTTTGCAAAGTAATGAGATAAAACAAATTTGACTTATAGTTTTTCCAGGAATAATATTTGCAAAATAGTATAAATAATACTCATGAGATTAATTTTTCCCTCATGAAAGCCATGTTTTTAGAGAGAGGTTTTCATACTGAATTTATATTCTACCTGTAAATATTTTCAATCCAAAAAGTAACAGAGAAGAAAGTAACTCCACCACGAGTCTAAAAACCAAAATCAGATTTCATGTAGATTAAATCAGTGTTTTATTACCCAGGCATGTGAGCCTGGAACTTAAAATACACTCATATTTATGACTATAGCAAATTAAACAGTTTCTTTTACTGGATTGCCTCTTGTTCAGCTATGTGCATGTGTCCACATTTTTTCCACCAAGCTGGTAACTGTGAGGGAAGTTCAATTCCTTGGTTGAGACTGTGAGCCTTCTGCCCTCGTGCTTACGTTGCACATTAATTTCAAAAGGTTGTCCTATCACTGTGGCTACTTTGAAACTGAAGAGCGCTCTGCCCTATGACAGACACCTACTTCAAGTTTTCAGTTAATAGTAAGATTTGCCTGATTCTCCTCTGATTGGAAAAAAAAAATTGTCTTGTGCAATTTAAAAGGAGGAGCCCATGAGCAGTGCTTTAAAAACCATCTTCAAGTATGCAGATAAGACATGTCTGCATATTCAAAGGATTTTATGGTTGACTGCCAGCTAAAGGAGGGTGTCAAAGACAGAGGAATGAGGACAGAAAAATGTGAAGCTCCTTTGACATAAAAATATCTGTAACATAAGACTTTGAGGAGATCTTTAAAAAGGGCTTCCAGGCTATTTTCCTTCTGGAAATTGTTTTTGATCTGGTTAGAGTGATTAAATATGTCAGAGGTTTATCACATAGTGTCTTATGGCTCTAAGTCCAGTGGTTCAAGACTCAGCTTAACTCTGAGGCTTGTGGGGTTTCAGATGGCTCTTTTAGTCAGGAGGAAAAAAAGGTAGATCTGAGAAAATGTCCTGTGCTTCATCGGATGAAGGCAAGTGCCATCTTGTAATGCATTCTGCATTTCAAGACCTATGACACAAGGTCTTGTAATGACAGGATGAGGGGCAATGGGTTTGAACTGGCAGAGGGGAGATTTAGACTGGATGTTAGGAGGAAGTTCTTTGCAGTGAGGGTGGTGAGACACTGGCACAGGTTGCCCAGGAAGGTTGTGGCTGCTCCCTCTCTGGAGGTGTTCAAGGCCTGATTGGATGAGGCCTTGAGTGACCTGTACTAGTGGGAGGTGTCCCTGCCTATGGAACGAGATGATCCTTGAGGTCCCTTCCAACCTCACTAGTCTATGATTCTATAACACAGGTCTTAGTTTCTGCCCCATCATGCAAATTCTTAAACATCATTTTGCATCATAGTTCTGTAATCCTTCTCTTAAAAGCAAATCAAATAAAAGGAACTCATTGTGGTCAAGTTTTCATTTTGTATATTTCTTGGTTGTCCTAAATAGTAGTGTCACATATTTCAAAAGTAATGTCTCCCTAGTTCTTGTGCTTAGTTAGGATTGCTCTGCCATAGTATATAACGGAATGAGGTATGCTTTCGAATTTCTTTTGCATAGAGAGAATAAATTGAAGACTGACATTTTACCAACACTAAAATTGCACCCAGTAATGAAGCCTAACTAAAATATGAATCAGCCTCTGACTAATTCACACCTGCAATTCTATCCTGTTTAATTAGAAGCATAAGTGTCTGGAACCTCACCTGTGCCTGAATTAAAGTTGCAGATAAACACTTGCCTGCAGAAGAGGAGACAAACTGGTGAAATGATGATGTTTTAGATCTGAAACATATACAGCAAAGTTATCTGGAGGATGTTCTGGAGTCCCCATCACAGGAAGGACATGGAACTGTTAGAGTGGGTACAGAGGAGGGTCACGGAGATGATCAGAGGGCTGCAGCAGCTCTCCTATGAGGACAGGCTACAAGAGTTGGGGCTCTGCAGCCTGGAGAAGAGAAGGCTTCCAAGAGATCTTAGAGTAGCCTTCCAATATCTGATGGGGGCTCCAGGAAGGCTGGGGAGGGACTATTGACAAGGTCTTGTAATGACAGGACAAGGGGCAATGGGTTTAAACTGGCAGAAGGGAGATTTAGACTGGATGTAGGAGGAAGTTGTTTGCAGTGAGGGTGGTGAGACAGTGGCACAGGTTGCCCAGGGAGGTTGTGGCTGCTCCCTGCCTGGAGGTGTTCAAGGCCAGGTTGGATGAGGCCTTGAGTGACCTGTGCTAGTGGGAGGTGTCCCTGCTTATGGCAGGGGGTTGGAACTAGATGATCCTTTAGGTTCCTTCCAACCTTACCATTCTATGATTCTATGTTTGAATTGCTTTCCCAGCTTCTCAAAACAAAATGTTTTATATTTATGAACTTTGTATGCTTCTAGCTGGATTAAGAGTTCATACGTCCTTCAGAAAACTTGTGCTTTTTTTTATACAGCAGGATATGTAACAATGCCTTGCCACCAGCTAGTGGCATGTGTTGTGTGTTGCACATTGATCTTGCATAAGCATAAAATCCAGATGCTTTACAGAAAATCAGATTGGACTACCAATGATCCCATCTGACCTTTATATTCCTAAGTCTCTCCTTTTTTTGTTAGTACCTTGGCTCTGTCCTTTAGCTGTTCTGTCAGTGGTTTATCTTTGCCCAATTCTTGAGACAACTTAAGCAGATTCTTCTTGAAGGCTCACACTCACGCAAATAATACTCTAGCTATGATATTAGCAGTAAAGTGAGAAACAGCTCTTCCATAGACACTAGAATGAAAGTGCCTAAATACCTTCATAGCTTTGATGGTCACAAAGTTCAATCCTTTCACAATTATAAATTCATAGTAGCTATGATGGCAAAAATCAATCTAATAAATATAACTAATTTGATTGCAAATAATAACTCAGAGTAAATTAAGTCCTGCATTTTTTAATTGCAGAGATAAGACTCAATTTAGCAATCCACTGATCCTTAAGATTTCTTTATAATAATCTGGAATCACTGACTCTGCCTATTTCCGATACAGAAATGCGAAACTGCAGTTTGCTTTTCGAAAAGTATTTCACTTTGTTCTTTTAGAATTTAGGATTCCTTTTGCCTATTGCTGTATGTTGCTTTCAAAGCTACTTTTGATTCTTACAAGCGGAGATTTGGAGAGCTTGATGTGATTGAGAGTCTGCAATATGCTTATTTTGAACTGGCCCGGAAAACGAAGAGAAAATGCACAAATACTGTGCAGGCTGAAATGTATAACTGCAAAGGCTTTTTCTGTAGATTTTTGAGTCAGTGGCTCTCAGTAAGTGAATAACATGGCAAATGTTGATTCCATAGTGGCACTGTCTGTACGCTGCTTGGTGCACTCAACGGGAATTTTTCATTTCATGCGTCATTTATAATTTGCTGCAATGACTATGAGGTCTCTCTCCCCCTCCCTCCTCTCTGTGCATATATAAATAGAAATCTCTCTCTTTTAAGAGGAAGAGAGTGTGCCTTGTCAGCCTTCTCTATGGTGGGAGTCTTTTCCTGTGTGTAAAATTTGATGGGATAAATTGCATGAACGCAAGTTTCTACATGCACTTATCTTGGGAGGAGATGTGAAAGGACACTAAAATAGTTGATGCAATTTAGACACTTAATTATGGGAAATGTGAGAGCATTTCCGTACCATCCCATCTGCTTCCCAACTACCAGAATTCATTCAGACCTCAAAATGCAAAGGCCTTGAGAAAATCAAGATTATGAGGACTGACACTGTTAGCAAAGGTCTCCTTATCTCTAGAGTCTTTTACTCCTCCTTTCTGTTTCAGAAAGACTGAGAAGATCCTTTGCCATTAATGTTGCATAGGAATTGACAGGATCCTTCCGATTATAGTTTAGTTTGTCTATTAAATCACAGAGGTTTCAAACTGTCTTGCTGGCCTGGTTACTTTCCATTCATATGAGAAACTGTCACTTAAATCTCTCTTTTGTTATGGCTGTTTCTATAACTTTCTAGACATCTTTGTACACTGCAGAGGATTTTGTCATCCTCATTTGTGCATCTGGAAGGCAAATATGATAGATGTCTATACTTCTAGGTAGGTTTCTTCACAGGAAGGCAATTAATATGGGAAACTGAGTAGTGACAAAATATGTTGCTATGTCCTTGTGTAGGCTTCCCAGAAAGTTAACTCAAGGAGCACAGGGTTATTTTGTTAGTATTTGTTCTTTCAAAACTTAGCAAAGTTCTAAGGTTTTTGTTGCAAGCTAAAGCCCATTGACATTTTCTTCTGTGGCAATGATTAGTGAAAATAGTTCTTCAGACTGAGAAAAGCCAAAGTATTAATTACTGAGGTGTAAAACTAGTTCTTATGAAAACCAGGCATTTTGTGAGTTAGTAAATGCAAATAAATCCTTGTAATCAAGAAAAGGTATTGACATAGACAGGAGTGATGGCATGAATGGGCATATTAAATAGAATCAATTATGTCATTTGACCTCCTGTTCTTAAGTTCTGTTAAAACACTCATAGAGGTATTGCAGGAAATACTTCCTGTGCTCCTGATCCTTCAGCCAATCACCCCAGTACCTTGAAGTCGTTTTTAATTGTGTTTGCATTTCTGTGCTGAACCTCATAGCTCCCAAGCTGTATGACCACCGATGGATGACAATAGGAGGACTGAACCAGACTAGGGAGTTTCCCTGCCAGGCAGCAGGGACCTGTTTCCACTCCCCCCTGTCTTTTAGGTGTCCTCTTATTGCTTCTTGACAAATCCCTCTGTGTTGCCTTTGCCTCAGGGTGTCACTCCACCAGTCTATTTCTCTCTCACATTCCATGATACTCCTCAGCCTTTCCAATTTTTCTTCCGTCTCTGCAACTCAGCTGAGCAGAGCATTGACCTGCTCACACTGCACACAGGCATCCTCTCTGCTGTTCTCCAGTACCAGGCTCAGACACTCCCTGCAACCAGACACTTTGATATCCACATGTTTATGGGGGAATTCTATTTGGGGCCACACATTCCTCTTGCCAATGACTGCTACCTGTGGGAACCTACCCTGCCCCAAACTACCACATGTGGTCACCATGCTACCTCTTTTTCTGCAGATGGACCAGTTATAATCAACTGAGCTCACTTTCGTGCCTGGCGAGGTCTCCATGAGGCTCCTTGTTGGATGTGATGACTTCTGCCTGACTTAGTGGTGCTGCTGGAGGTAGTGGCTCTGCCAGGCCACCTGAGCAGCCTGCCCATAGCTGCCAGCCCTTAGCACAGGCATACAGAAGCTGACCTGGGCAGTGGCAATAGACCCGAGAAGAGTCCAAATGTTTTGAAGACATCTTGTTCTCTGCTGCTCTGATATAGACAAATATCTCTGACGCTGTATAGGTTGAAATACAGCCCCTCACCAGATCATGAAAGGGACACTAGGGCTGCAGCTTGTCAACAAATGTAGGCATTCCATTGTTGGTGCTTTGTTTTTGTTGATTGCTTTATTTGGTTTTATGAGCTTTTGTTTTGTTTTATTGTTGTGGTTTGGTTTTGTTGGGATGTGTGTACTGCTGTAAAAGAATGAAACCAGGATAGTAACAACTTCTCATGCTGACTGTGTTTGACCTCCTCTCCCTTTTTTACCCCTTTGCTTTCTTTAATAGTCTCTCTTTTTGTTTTTCCTTTGGACAAAGATTCTGGTATAGAAGAGGCCAAACTCCCCCTTTTAATCTACATTGAAACAAACAAAAAAAAATTATAATGTTGATTATATGCACTAAAAGACTTTGATCAGGCAAAAATAATAAAGGAGCCCTCAGACATCTAATCAACTCTATGTAAACAGGATACACCACAGTGCACAGACTCACCTTCTCCTCATCAAATCCTTCCTACCAGTCAAAACATTAGAGGAGTTAATAGCTATGAGCACAGCTTCTCTGTGAGCAAACAAACTTACTTTTACCTCTGGAACTATGTAACCTTGTGCTTATTTATCCCAAAATATTCTACTTTATTTAAATTTTGAATAGGACAGACCAAATGTACAGACAAGACATCCTAGTCACCCATGCTTCATTATGGCTTTTGTTGAATAACAAAAAATAGCCCATTTAATCCATTTTACTCTCAAAAAAAAAAAAGTTCTGTAATCAATATTTTGGATATTTCAGACTTAGAAGAACTGTGGTTCTTGTTTAGAAAACATAAGGCAGTATTATCAGAGAAATTAAATTAAATTGCTTATAATGGCAGCAGAACAAGTCAAGCTTTAAGAACCTCTATAAAGAGTGCTATGTTTTTCCAGCACAATTATAATTAAGGTTGATGGATTGCCAAGGAGGCAAAGAATAGCAAATTTTCTGCATAATTCTTTGAGTTTATCAGAAACTGGATGCCATTAAACTATCCTGTTGGAAGTACTTTTAACTATTAACATCTATGAATGGACAAAGCAACCAGACAGCACAGAAACAATTTTTAACTTTTTCCATTCTGTCAAATCCTTCTTGAAAAATCCTAACCCTGTGAGAATTTTTTATGTTACTCTTCCCTGGACATCAGATTTGAGCTATTCATCTGTTCAAGCATCTCTCTGGTGGTCTTCTATGCTTGTTTTGACTGTGTTTGAAGTTTTACCTGTATCATCAGACTTCTTCTGGCTGGCAAGCAAAATCCACTGAGCTGGTGTCATGATAGTGCTAGAGAAATGTGGCTTTGGAGAGCTGACAGTATGATTTCATTGAAACTCACCACTGTATTTATTGATACTGGACATTTCCCTAGTCAGAGGAATCTCCAAGCAGGGTCTCTCTCCTGTTGTCTGACAGTTAGAAAGGAAATTGAAGGAGTCGAAAGAATAAGTTTCAAAATGTTGCCTAAACGTAAAGAACAGTTTCTGTAGGTGCTCCAAGTTGACTTTAAGTCTGTACGAATTCCATAAAACTCTTAAATATTCTCAGAAAAATAGGTACTTGCTCTTCTGAATAAAGACAACAAGAACAAGGCAAGAAAAGAAGCTGCATACGTCCATTCATAGATGTGTTGTTTGCAGATTTCCTTTGCTAGTGTACTTGGCTAGAATACATTTGAGCTGTGTACATCCGAATGCTTTTGCTTGAGTTTCTGTTGAGTCCTCATGAGCAAATACGAACACACCTGTGACATTTGGATAATCTTGGAAGTTCCTAATTTCCCCTGGGTGATTTTCAGCTTGTTCTGAGGTAATTTATGTTATACACACATTCGAGGCAGGAGTTATCCTTGAAGAAGGGCAAAAATAGTTGTGTGTTTTTCCTCTTTATAAAGTGTTTTTCTGCCATTTTTTTTAAGAGTGAAAATGGCATCACATAAAATTTTAGAGCTAGATTTATAGGAAGAGATATTTACACAAACTTGTCTGTGGTGTCAGCACAAGACATTGGAGAGGGATATAAACAGAGTGTGTATAAACATGTAGTGTCTTAGTTTTTATAAATTATTTTATTCTGTTGTGTTTAGCTTTGCTAGAAGTATTACAGATCAGAAAATTATAGAACTGAAAGAACCTAGAAATCATTGTCTCGGTGTATTTGAGGCAGAAATGCCTCAGGGACATTAACTTTGTCTAGTTAGTGAATAATAACTTACAGAATCACAGAATGGTAGGGTTGGAAGGGACCTCAAGGATCATCTAGTTCCAACCCTCTGCCATAGGCAGGGACACCTCCCACTAGAACAGGTCACTCAAGGCCTCCTCCAACCTGGCCTTGAACACTTCCAGGGAGGGAACAGCCACAGCCTCTCTGGGCAACCTGTGCCAGTGTCTCACCACCCTCACTGCAAAGAACTTCCTCCTAACATCCAGTCTAAATCTCCCCTCTGCCAGTTTAAACCCATTGTCCTCGTCTGTCATTACAAGACCTTGTCAATAGTCCCTCCCCAGCCTTCCTGTAGGCCCCCTTCAGATACCGGAAGGCTACTCTAAGGTCTCCTGTAAGCCTTCTCTCTGCAGAGCCCCAACTCTTGTAGCCTGTCCTCATAGCAGAGCTGCTGCAGCCCTCTGATCATTTTCGTGGCCTCCTCTGGACCTGCTCCAACACTTCCACGTCCTTCCTGTGCTGGGGGCTCCAGAGCCACACACAGTACTGCAGGTGGAGTCTGATGAGAGCAGAGTGAAGGGACAGAATCCCGTCCCTTGCCCTGCTGCCCACACTGCTCTTGATGCAACCCAGGACTCGGTTGCTGTCTGGGCTTCATGCGCACACTGCAGGCTCGTGTGGAGCTTTTCATCAATCCAGACCCCCAGGTCTTTTTCCTCAGGGCTACTCTCAGCCATTCCCCACCCAGCCTCAATTTGTGCTTGGCATTGTGCCTACCCAGGTGCAGGACCTTACACTTGACCTTGTTGAATGTCATGAGGTTGGCCTGGGCACACCTCTGCAGCCTGTCCAGGTCCCTCTGGATGGATCTCTGCCCTCTAGCAAGTCAACTATGCCACACAGCTTGGTGCCATCCGCACACTTGCTGAGGCTGCACTGATTCTTCTGTCCATGTCACTGACAAAGATGTTAAACAGCACTGGTGCCAGCACTGACCCCTGAGGGAGCCACTTGTCACTGGTCTCCAGGTGGACATTGTGCCCTTGATCACCACTCTGTGTGCCACCATCCACCCAATTCCTTACCCAGCAGTGCTCCACCCATCCAGTCCATGTTTTTCCAGTTTGGTGAGCAGGGTGTCATATGGGACAGAGTCAAATGCCTTAACTTAAGCCAGATATTAATGACTCAGTAGAACTGCCAGGTATATTCACTAGGCTCTCTGTGATGATAGATAAGGCAGTGTCAACTTCACAGGTATGCAGATACATGTATTGATTGTCACATTCCACAATTAAACTTGCTGAGAATATACAGAGCTATAAAGTGGAAGATTTTATTCAATATTTAGTGCCTGTACTACTGCTATGTTTTATAGTGTGTTTTGCTTTATGTAAGATGAGGTTGCTCCTCTATGTTGAAAAATCCATAAATCAAATTATGTGCATATTAGGCAGCTTTTAATAGAATTAAGGTGAGTGTAATTCATCTTCTCCAAGTTCCATGTGTGCCAATTCATCACAACAACAATCGTGTCAGATAATGACCCAATAAATAATTATTTCTGCATCCAGCCCTTCTGAAGGGCTTGTGAGGTTACTTGCTGATTCATCAGTGCTAATGTTGAGGCAAACCTTTTGTGATCAACAGAATTGTAGCTCATCTGGATGATTTCTATTTTTCCTTCACGAGTGCAGAGTTTACACGTTTTGTTTGCTCAAAGCCTTGCCAAACCTGACCTTGAATTAACTCCAGGGATATCATAGAATCATAGAATGGTAAAGTTGGAAGGGACCTCAAGGATCATCTAGTTCCAACCCCCTGACATAGGCAGGGACACCTCCCACTAGTACAGGTCACTCAAGGCCTCATCCAACCTGGCCTTGAACACTTCCAGGCAGGGAGCAGCCACAAGCTCCCTGGGCAACCTGTTCCAGTCCTCCACCACCTTCATGGTGCAGAACTTGTTCCTAACACCCAGTCTAAGGCTCCTTTAATTTCAAACCATTGTCTCTCATCTTTACATGCCTTTGCAGTCACTCTGCAGCCTTCTTATAGGCCCCCTTCAGGTACTGGAAAACTGATATCAGGTCTCTCTGGACCTGAGTGGTGAGATGCTTCTACTAGGACACAGGGAAGGTTTTATTTTGGAGAAGTTTGTAGACTAGAAGTTCATTAATTTTATGGACATGATAAAATATAAAAGTTTTTATATTTGTAATTCCTTCAAAGGAAAATTTGACTGAACTAAATGTGAGGTATGGCAAATCTTGTTTGGGAAAACAATGTAAACAGAAATAAGTCTGGGCAAGTACAGAAGGATTATTTCTCTGTAGCTTTATGTGCATTTTTTAAAATCAGACTTGGGAATCATCTGCCACATGAATCAATAATATGAAAGTATAAAGTTTCTTTTCCATCATTTTTGTTTTAAGGTACCTGGAAGTTTTTTCTGCTTTTTCCTAGTCCAAATTCTGATTTAAAAATTGCTGAGAGTGTGTCACACAGAGCTCCTGCAAAGTTTTCTTCACAATATCTTTTCACTACCTCTTCCAACTAAGAATGATTCAAAACATTCTGCACCTACTAATTATTCAGGACATGTCTGTGAATTAGTTTAGAACCATCCCCACGTCACATGTGAGGGAACAAATCTTACCTAGATCTTGACACTGAGATGCTCAGCAGCAATTCAAATCAGACTATATGTGATCTTTCTCATCATGAGAGGCAGTCACTGCCCTGTCTCCCAAAGACAAATATTAAATCAGGATGGGGATTTGAACTTTGGGCTCCTGCAAATGACAATGCTGTTCCCAGATCCTTGACTGTTCTGGGCTGGCATGCTCCCACAGAAGCAGCCCTGATTTGAATAAATAATTAAATATTAATTAGAGTAGAGGCAGTCAGTCACAGCCAAACAATTTGCTTCAAATAAATAAGCATTTTCTTGTGTGTAAAATGTATTCCTTATTGGAAACTTTCTCTTGCATTAAAAAAAAACAAAACCCAAACACCCCAGGGTTTATCTGCTGCAACTGTGAACTTCATTGTCCATTTGGAGTACTTACAAAGAGTGTTTTGGGATGCTAAGCTCTAGTTTGCAACCTTGGTGAGGTGCTTGAGGGTTAGATGGTCCGGTATAGACTCTACTCGTCCTTTTCCCTGGCCAGACATGGTGATGGGGATGGAGGTGGCATTTTCATGTAGAGAAATTTAATCCTGTGTGATGCAAAACTGTCAAGACTGACACAGCAAAGCAGGAGTTGAACATGCTTTAGGAATGAAGAGCCTGGGCCCCTTAACTGTCACTAGATTTCTTGGCTGATCTGCAGCAGAACTTAAAGACTACAGCTCATTTTCTGCTTATTAATCCTGTCCACTTAGAAGCCTGCTTATACTTTTATGCATATCATGAAGTGTCTCTGTAAAATGCAGCATACCCTTAAAGCAGATGAGTTCCTCAGACCTTTTATAACAAGACGAGGCATGATTAGATGCTAGAATGATGCTTCATTTGCATGTTAAGCTAACTGTAACTGGAAATAATTCTCCATGTGGCTGGCTCAACGTTTGCAAATTGTTTTACACCCTGTTGAAAAAGAAAAAGATTATTGACCACTGAGGTTGCAGCAATCTGAGAAGATGCCTGTATAAGAAAGGGTAACTTATCACAAAGGCTGCAGATTTCTCCTCCCTGAATGCAAACACACATTCATATTCTTCTGCGTCTCATTGCCGTACGACTTTTAAAATGCCAGATAATGTGCTGCTTATTTTTCTACACACCATTAAGCATTTCATTAGTGCTGGGCAAACAGGAAGAATTGAAGTACTTTGTACATTAACACTAAATTTGAAAGGTCCTCTGTGTTTACCTGGTTGATACTCAGAAGGCACAAACATGGAACGATTTATGAAAACAAATAGTGTGGATGTTTCCAAAGTCCTTCCTGGAGATGATGAAATTTCAGTTACTACTTTAATTGTATCTGGGAGGTTAACTTTGCAACTTTAATTTCTTATTTTTCTCATAACTGTTGTCTCTCCCACCTGGACAACAACTCCTTTTAGTCCCTACTATCTATCACACCAAAAGAAACAAAACCCAGCAAAAAAGCACACCCCCCCC
>VWYK01071292.1:0-21040 GCA_013399775.1 Semnornis frantzii | reverse complement strand
TATGATTCTATGTGGGACAATTCAATGCAGAATCTATTGAACACCTTTTTCAGTAGGTTCATATGTCAGCTGTGAAAGAAATCAGATGTATCTCTGATAGATGGCATATAATAACAAACTCCAGAACCTCTATTTTAAGTTGATTATCAAAACTCACCTTTCCCAAACTCTAGCTTTAAGTTAACAATGTCCTTAATTTGAGTGTACTCTGTCTGTGTGAAATACATTTTGTACACATGCATACATATGAATGCACACACAGATGCATGTTACATAGTACATATGTTTGTGGATGTTATATCTTGAGACCCTGAGAATTTTCTACCTCTCTCCCTGAAGTGTGAGCAATAGTTTCACACAACTCACTTGTTAATTACAGGCTGCCATTCTTGTCCTGAAGTAATTTATATAGACTGGCAGTCATTCTAATATCCAGTATATCCTCACAGCTGCTGAATCTAAATCCACTGCAAATAGCAGTGGTGACAAAGGGTGACTCTATCTGAAGTACTTATATCATTTGCTACACAATATTATTAACATAAGGGAAAAAAATTCATTGAAAGCTATTATAGTTCAGATTTTACTTTTAAATAACCACTGTGGCTTGGGGTCAGGTGATTGCAAAATCTAAATACAATATGCAATACTCCCTGTTGTCTATTTGGTTTTATAATTTTTTTTCCCTACCATGATTTTTATTGTAAAAATTAAAATAGAAATAGAGGATGCAGAAGTGTGTTTTGCATGCACATATGCCACAAATTTATTATATAAAATACTTTAATATATGTGTACCTGTAAAACTAGGCTGCTTAAACATCTTCCCTGTTGAATGGAGGGCAGTTCAGACTCGTTCTGCTGTGAAATGTTGCCTCTTAATCATAGAATGGTAAGGTTGGAGGGGACCTCAAGGATCATCCTGTTCCAACCCCCTGCCATAGGCAGGGACACCTCCCACTAGTACAGGTCACTCAAAGCCTCATCCAGCCTGGCCTTCAACACTTCCAGGGAGGGAGCAAGATCAGTTTTGGTCTTTCATGTGCAATTAGAAGCCCAGTGGGGCAATATAAACCTCATGATTTTAAGATCCACATAAATATGTTTCAATCACAATGCTTTAAATACTTTAGATAGGTGCTACCTTTACAGGCGCTTCTGTAAACTTGTAGTTAGCCAGGAGGGTTGAAGTTTCTTTCTAAACAGTTGAATACTAACAATATGTGACAATACTCTCTTTCTCCATTGCATGCCATCTTAGTGCTATTTAAGTTCTCTTGAGGATCATCTACCCTAAGGTGTACACACACAGACTGTTCCTGCAAATACTCCTCTTGCAAATCTGAGACCTAGATCAATGGTTTCTACAGGAGAAAACCTCTAAGTGCTTAGAGTGAAATCAGACTTCACTGCTATTCCCTCTGTATTGCTATCTCAAGTTCTCCTTGTCAGACTGTGTGTGTAATAGGATGGGCAGAGGGTTTATTCTCCTGATTTAAGTCCCTCAGATCCCTTTAAGATTTCACTGAGATGCTGTCTCTCTTGCTCTAAGTCACTGATCTAACCCAATGGAACCAAATTTCTGTTAAGCAGTGGAAAAGTACAGCTAGCAAATGCTCTCTTCTGAAAACCAAATCCCTGACAGTGCAAGGTGAATTCAAAAGATGCAATCTTATGGTCAGGGCATTGCATTAGGAGTTGGAAAACTGAGTTTTGCTGGTCAGCTCTGGAGACCTTTGAAAATTACTTTGGATCAGACCCTTAAAAGTACGTGAGTCTGTTTCTTACTAACACTGATTCTTGAAATCACCTAGAGTTTGTTTTGCTGCCGTTGTTGTCTAGTAAATCAGAATAATAGGAAACTATTCTGCTAGAAATAATTCTGCTACCCTTGGAGAGATATTGTGACCACAAGGAGGTTCAGATAAGATAGACCAACAGAGACAAACAGAAATCATTTTGGGGGATATACACACACAAATAGCTGTTAGCTGATGCTGTCTTCAATGTGTGAATGTGCAAGAAAGCTCTTGAAGCTACAGCTGATAGATTTTCTTTCTAGTTCAAATGACTTTTAAAAAATATGAACATAAGAAGTTCCAATTTAAATATAATTTTATTTCAGAATGGATCACAGGCCGTCAGGGGTTGGAAGGGACACAAAGAGATGAAGTCCAACCCCCCTGCCAGAGCAGGACCGTAATCTAATAATAATGATAAAAAGTTTTAAGTAGCAGACCCCTAAAAAAGACGCTCTCATGTTGCCAACTATGTGTATTTTGCAAAGTTACAGGTTTGCAAGAAAGGGAAGCTAAATAGACAGTAAAAAGCCAGTAAGAATGCCCTTCAAATAATGTCTGAGGTTGTTTTCTGGGAGTTGTGTGATTTAGGAGTTCTAGCAGAGTGGGGCTGAGGGATTTTGGGTTTTAACAGTTGCTGACTGTCAGATCAGCTCATTGCTTGGTGTTCAGAATATCTCATACAAGTGTGTCATTTGGGCACCTATACCAGGTTTCTCTTTTCAATGACAGGAATCAAAAGCTTTGGTAATTATCTTGAGTTGATCAAGTTCATTATCTCGAACTGATCAAGTTCTTCACTGCCTCTAATTCAGAAGCCAGCACTGTCACAACTTAGGAGTGTCCCATGCCATTGATGTACATGTTTAAAAATTTTCAGCTGCATAGAAGGTGGCCTTGACTTTGTTTTCAAGTGGCTGCAGGCACAGTGCCTTCCTCTCCAGAACATTATGATGACAGAAGAGGTTTGTATGGTTTAAATAAACATCTAACCTGAAGAGTTTGTCATTCAAACTGAAGTTACAAACTTCTCTGTACTCGTTAATGTTTTGCAGCAGCTAGTGTTTAGTCATCCAATGTTCAAATTAAGGATTTTTTTTGTCAGAGCAGAAACTTGCAGTCTGGAAGCTGTCCAGAGGAAGCGAAGCATGACTAAAACTTTGGCAGACAGATTATTGGCTGGTGTTGTGCAGGAGGAAGTCTCTAAACTAAGAACCCTCAATCGATAGAGGCAGCCAGTACGTGGCTGGGACTGGGAGACTGAAGGCTTCTTAACCACAGCTGGTGGTTGGAGTTAGAGTGTAAAAGCTACAGCTAAAGATTTCTTTGCTCAGATCATGGATTATTGACCCTGAGACATAGCAGCTGAAATAAATCCTGGAATGTGTAATCAGCACATGGTTCCATACCTGCTGGATAGCTGAATGATATTTGTAGGAGTCAACTGACAGTGATAAATAGTTATATGTCCTTCTGTGGGACCAAGGACATAGTGCCCATAAATGATCTGCTTGAATCCATTCCAAAACAAAGAGCAGAGTTTTGGCCACATCAGCACCTGCTTACTGGTCTGTAGTAACTTTTGAAGTCGTGATGAAGTAGTGAAATGGAGGCCTGGAGAAAGCCTTTTGTTTGGTGTCCTTACTAGGAAACATTTGGGACAGTAGTGAGTCAAGTGAAAGAGCCTGAAGAAATTTAAGGCCAAGCTAGTGCTGTGACAATGAGAGGTTTAAGATAAAGCCTGCAAAAGCACATTTTAGCAATTTGTACAGACAAACTATTCCTTTTATTACTGTAATGGTAGATGGTGCAGGGAATGTAACAACCACACAATTTCAGAGCTAGTTCCTAGAAAGTTTGCTTATCCTTATGATTGTTTTGAAACATTTCATATGTCTTTTACTGTAGTTGACATGGGGGAGCATAGATAAACAACTAAGTTACCCTGGTTAAAATCCTTCAGTGAGTAAACTGCAGTCTGGCAGCACCTTAAGCTTGCTGCCAGCCTGCAGGCATTGCAGAAATGGTGCTTCTGTTTACTTTGAGTGCAATGTGCTCTAGGAAGGTGGACCACAGAGAGATCTCTCAGGTGATGCTGGCATCAGTAAATCAATTCTCTGATTGATAGCAGGTGCCATTTACTTCGTAAAGTCCCTATACAACCTTTGCTAGTCCCTATACAACTCAGAAAGTAAAATATCCTTCAGCTTCATATTTATAAACCATTGCTTGTAACCTCCTAGTCTTACACGTAAGAAATCTATGCCAAGCAAACCAATTTATCTGGGAATTGTTGTGGTTTACCATTTCCTAAAATCATCATAGAATGGTAAGGTTGGAAGGGACCTCAAGGATCATCTAGTTCCAACCCCCTGCCATAGGCAGGGACACCTCCCACTAGTACAGGGCACTCAAGGCCTCATTCAGCCTGGCCTTCAACTCCTCCAGGGAGGGAGCAGCCACAACCTCCCTGGGCAACCTGTGCCAGTGCCTCACCACCCTCACTGTAAAGAACTTCCTCCTAACATCCAGTCTAAATCTCCCCTCTGCCGGTTTAAACCCATTGCTCCTCATCCTGTCATTACAAGACCTTGTCAATAGTCCCTCCCCAGTCTTCCTGTAGGCCCCCTTCAGATCCTGGAAGGCTACTCTAAGGTCTCCTGGAAACCTTCTCTTCTCCAGGCTGAAGAACCCCAACTCTCTCAGCCTGTCTTCTTTGGAGAGCTGCTGCAGCCCTCTGAGCATCTTTGTGGCCTCCTCTGGAGCCACTCCAACAGTTCCATGTCCTTCCTGTGCTGGGGGCTCCAGAACTGCACACAGGACTCCAGATGGGGTCTAACGAGAGCAGAGCAAAGGGGCAGAATCACCTCCCTTGCTCTGCTGGCCACTCTTCTCTTGATGAAGCCATGAAAGTTTTAGATAAAGAGAAGACAATGGTCTGCTTATAATTGAATTCCTAAGAAATTATTTCATTCAAAATACCTTAGACCTGAGCACTTCATAAACTAGAAGTACGTTTCCCAAACTAATCCTTCAACACAGAACACAATACATCTTTAGACTGCAAAGCAAATCTGTCTGCAGACCAAACAATGACACAACCACTTACACAAACTCATCTGGCAAACTCATCCAAGGCCTTGAGTGACCTGTTCTAGTGGGAGGTGTCTCTGCCTATGGCAGGGAGCAGGAACTAGGTGATCTTTGAGGTCCCTTCCAACCATTCTATTCTATGATCTTTCCAGACATGCTGAAGAGCTTAACAGTACAGGGAATTAAATAAGCACAACCAGCAGAGACGGAGAGCAGTCTTTCACATCACTACTAATGGATACTTTATGTGTTTTGTGATTTTAGTCAAATCATGAGTCTGCATAATTAAGAAGACATTGGCAGAGATGTGGAGTAACCGGAATAAACTTGGTGAAGAAACACACTTTGAAAGCGAGGACACAGTTGTTATCTAAATGACAGATAGGAACTGTAATTCCGTAATTACTGGTGGCAACTAAATGAGAACATGTGGTGAAATTCTGTTGTCTACAAAGACTCATCCACGTTTTCACCAATTGTTTTGCAGAGAGAGATAACACATTGAAAATGATGACCTCATAGAATCATTTATGACACACTGAGTTTAACCACTGGGTGGTTCTTTCATACCCTAGAAATTAATTTAATAATGTTTTCCCACCTTAAAGCTGCATCATCCCAAATCGTCTGTTTGAAATAGCTGTTTCAGCTGTGTGGCTTGCTCTTGCTAGTGTAATTTAATATTTTCATTAGCTCAGTAAAGAATTTAAAGTCTTTTATGTTTCAAAGGCATAATATGTGTCATGATGGGAATCAGGTAGGAATTGCTACTGTTTAACGAATACTTTACAGATCCTGTAAAGTAATTATATAATGTAATTAAATTATTGAAATTCAGTTCCTAACTTTGTTTCCTGAATAGGCTTAATTTGATCTTTGGGTAGGGAATAACTTTCTTTCAGTTAAATCATCTGTAGGCAGAATAGAGAGTATGTCATTAGAACATAGGTGACTTGGGACTCTGTCAGTAGGAAAAACAAAGAGCTTCCCTGTTTTGATCTATCCTCTGTTTGATGGCTTGTGTTCAGCATGGGGGAAGTCACATAATTGCTATCAGCTGCTCACTGAATTAGCTAATTTAAAATGTTTTCCAATAAATATATTATACAGCTATTAGCAATTGGCTTGTAGGTGAAGTAATGCTCCTGCTCAGTTTGTCATTTGGAGCTTCTATCTACCACAGTAATACATGCAAATCTTCCTACAGAACATACAGCACATAGAAGAATTCAGAAAGAAACCAAATATTTGAAGGCCCTGGGCAATTAGCTCTGACTGAGGCAAAGTGACGTGGAACTCAGTCAACACATTATTAATGTAGTAGGTGTGCTCTGGGTATTTTTGGCACTTTTCCCACTTTCTTTTATGAAGAATCCAAGCTGAGACTTCAAGTACAAAATTTTCCAATCTTTTTGTTCAGTCATTTGGGAAAATAAGGAAATTGTTTCTGTCTCGCATTACATCAGAGTTTTTTTTCCCCCTTTGGCTGACAGGCCTTCCTAAGGAAGCATAAAATGGTTTGGGTTGGTAGAGACCTCCAAATAGGTCCAATACCCCTGCAGTCAGCAGGGACATCCTCCACTACATCAAGTTGCTCAGAACTTTATTGAACCTGATCTTGAATATCTCCAGGGATAGGGATGGGGCACTAACTACTTCCCTGGGCAACCTCTTTCAGTGTTTCATCATCTTCATGGTGCAGAACTTGTTCCTACCACCCAATCTAAATCTCCTCTACTCTCACTTCAAATCATTGTCCCTCATCCTGTCACTGCAGGCCTTTGCAAACAGTCCCTCTGCAGCCTTCTTGCAGGTCCTCTTCAGCTACTGGCAGGCTGCTATTAGGCTTCACTGGTGTTTTTTCTTCTCCAGGCTGAATAATCCCAGCTCTCACAGCCTGTCCTCATACCAGAAATGTTCCAGACCCCTGATCATTTTCGTGGCCATTCTTTGGATCTCCACCAGGTCCATGTCCTTCCTGTGTTGAGAGCTCCAGAGCTGGACACAGTACTCCAGATGAGATCTCATCAGAGCAAAGTGTCAGAATCTAGACCTACCCACCACACCTCTTTTGATGCAGTCCAAGATGCCATTTGTATTCTGGGCTACAAGCACACACTGTTGGCTCATGTCCAACTTCTCATCCATCAGTAGCCCCAAGTCCTGTTCTACAGGGCAATTCTCAATCTTGTCATCTCCCAGCCTGTGTTGATATTGAAAGTTGCCACAACCTAGGTACAGGACTTGATACTTTCCCTTATTCAGACTCGAGATTCTCTTCAACCTCCCTCTCCCACCTGTCGAGGTCCCTCTGAATGGCTTCCTGTGATTCAGACTTACAGAAAGCACTCCTCAGCCTGGTATAATCTACAAACTTGCTGATGGTGCACTCAGTCTTGTTGAAGATATTCAAGATATCATTGAAGAAGATATTGAACAGCACTTGCCCCAATACAGACACTTAAGGAACACCACTTGCAGCCGGTATCCATCTGGACATCAAGCTGTTGATCCTTTGGATGCAAAAATCCAGTCAATTCCTTCTCTCCTGGCTAGTCCACTCATCAAATCCACATCTTTCCAGCTTGGAGAGGAGGGTGCTGTGGGGGACTGTTTCACAGGCTTTACAAAAGTCGGGAGAGATGACATCTGTTGGTCTTCCCTTGTTCAGTGATGTAGTTACTCCATTGTGGAAAATGACTATGTTGGTCAGGCAGGATTTGCCACGCTGGATTTGCCACGCTGGCTGGCATGGATCATCTCCCTGTCCTCCATGTGTTCCATCACATGGGGGACATCATTGCCATTTTATGATTCTATTTTTCTCTTATAGTAACTTCATTATGATTCCTCAGAAGACCTCATTCTGCCACAGAGCACAACCAAAGACATTTCACACGTACAGCTAGACCTCTGTGCTATTCTGTGATTGTCATAAATGGGTATAAAATATTTCTCATCTTTTAAGGTAAGAGAACCTCAAAGAAACCTTAGGAAATTAATTAATTTGAAGTCTCTAGCCACTGAATTAGAGTACAGGCACAGTTTTGGAGGCAGCATTGAAAACACGTTCCAGGGTTTTAAAATGTTCTTTTCCTACATAGGAGTGAATTTCCGCTCTGAGCCTTCGGCGTGAAAAGCTTCTGAACCTGAAGTCTTGGTTCAGGTCCATCTTTCTCTCTGCTTAGCAGTAAATAAAAAGGTTTTCATGGTTGATTTAAACAGTGATGAGGACTGAGCCAGTAGCTAAACAGTCAAGCTCTGAGTATATCACAAAATGTCAGGAAATGAATGGTGCTTCTGAAGGAGGAAACCGGAGCAGAATGTGTGCAGTCTGTGAGATGTTCACCAGCTATTTACTGCAAAGTCTGCACCTTCCCTTCCAGAAAAACAAGTACTTTATTTGTACTGCAGCATGTTTTCAAATGTAGTTTTTCACAGGAAATTAAATAATTGTGTTTTAAGGGAAGATCATTAATTTTTTGGGGTTTACAATTTTTTTAAAGCATTTGAAATAGGCAGCCCGGATTAATTCCTTTTCTAATTCAAGTTTTTAAAATGTGACTGTTCAAGATGGACTGTAAGAGAATGCAACCTGCCAGCTTAATTAAGTTTCTGGAATCCTTCTGGGCAAAGCTAATATATGTGGATGAAAGCCAAAATCAGCCTGACTGAACAGATTTTTTTAGCTTGCTAGCACACAACAACTCTGAGAAACACAGGGACCTTAAAGTACCCAGCCTAGCAATATTAATTATGATGGTTAGAGAACTGTCTATCCTTTTTTGCGGATGCCAATCTGCAGTTATTATTGTTTATTTCCAAGCCAATATGGATGGCAGAAAAATCTCAGAGTTAAATTAAAAATCAGAAAATGATTCGTCATCATTTTCTGCTTCAAACTCTTAATAAGCAGAGGCTGATGGAAATAGAAGGCTAGACTTAAACAGAGGAAGCATGGAGCTGACTTAATTCATAATGCAATGAAGGCCCCTGATATTAGTGTCTTTTAGTCTTAATTTGGCCTTTGTCTCTTCGTAGAAAAGGCTTTCTGCATTAAATGCTTCTTCAGTCTTGTCACTAGACACTGCTCTAGAAGAGTCCTTAGCAGAGCTTTGTGTAGGCTGCATTCGCTTGCTATGGGGAGAAGAAAATGTAACAGTCTCCTGCTGTTTGAGTCCCTAATTCCTCATGTCCATGCCTTGCCATGCCAAACTCTACTGCAGTCCTGTGTACTCCAGTGCTTTATTTTCATAGAAACGTAGAGTGGTTTGGTTTCGGAAGAACTTTAAAGGTGATCTAATTCCAACCATGCCAGGGTCTGTGTGTGTGGAGGTAGGGGCCAAAGGCAGATTTGTAAACATCTTTTTTAAAGTTGAGAACTCCTCTCAGTGTCTTAATTGAAGCACAGCTTCCATCAGCTGCAGAAGAAAGTTTGCACTAGAAATAAGGCCAGGATCAGACCATCAGGGAAATATAATTGCAAGTATGTTTCTCTTACATGTTTACAACTTGTGGTGTTTTTCAGCTGTGGTGAGAAAGCATGGGAGGCTCATGTACAGAAAATACAGGATTGCACTGCATTATATGGACATGGTGGTGGTTATGAAGGAACTGGCTAATGTCAATGCAGAACAGAGATATTTTTATCTTTTAGCAACTTTCTCAATCTTCTGAAACATTGCCAGTTTCTCTCCTGTGAAATTCCTCTTCTTCTGTTAAAAGGCCTTTTATAAAAGTTCTGTTCCTAAACTTCAAGTGGTTTAGGGATGCTCTGAATTAGCATACTACAGGTACTGCTATTACTGAGCTTGGGAAGGTGAAGAGGTCTTCGTGAGTGATATCTCTCTGGTGTTTCTCTGAAGTGTGTTCAATGATGAAGGTCCCTTAGAGAAAATTGCGCTTGGGAAACATCCTGGAACCAGAATGATATCTTCTGCCACTTTTCCTTTCCTACCAGTGAGAACCTGATATTTATTAAGCTGAAAAGAGTAAAAGACTTTCTGAATTTTCTTCTGTCAGTGAATTGTGCACTTTAAAAGGTAACCACTGACTAATGCCCTATTCCTGACAACTCTGTGCTTTCACCCAGCAGTAGCATAGACTTGTTCAATTCAGGCTCAGGTAGTTTTCATGAGCAGCAGTCACACTGAAGCCTGCTTTCCTGCACATTACAGTGCTTGTTTGGATTTTTTAACATCTAAGTAATGGGCTTTTAAGCACTCACCTTTTGACAAAGGCACACAGTGTAATCACAGACATTTCCTTCCCTTCCAATGCTGTGCTGACACTATGGCCACAGCTGACCATAATGATAGTTGGAAAAATTTAGTGACGGTAACTTGTTTGGCAATGGGCAAAGTGAAATCTTGGTTAGATTTACAGCTGAACAGTAAAAAGGCTTCAAACAGGTTTTGAAGCACGATAGATATTTTCCTTTCCAAACCACCTTCTGCAGTACAAAAATATTACCTGCACATCATGTCAGATCTCTCTCACTTTTTCTGGATTTTAGTGTCTTGATTGTTATGAATAATATAGGAAGGAAGGGGATTCTCCCCCTTTACTCTGCTCTCGTCAGACCCCATCTGGAGTACTGTGTACAGCTCCAGAGCCCCCAGCACAGGATTGACATGGAACTGTTGGAGCAGCTCCAGAGGAGAACCACGAAGATGCTCAGAGGGCTGCAGCAGCTTTCCCATGAGGACAGGCTGAGAGAGTTTGGGCTCTGCTGCCTGGAGAAGAGAAGGCTTCAAGGAGACCTTATAATAGCATTCCAATATCCAAAGGAGGCCTACAGGAAGGCTGGGGAGGTACTATTGACAAGGTCTTGCAATGACAGGATGAGGGGCAATGGGTTTAAATTGGCAGAGGGGAGATATAGAGTGGATGTTAGCAGGAAGTTCCTTCCAGTGAGGGTGGTGAGACACTGGCACAGGTTGCCCGGGGAGGTTGTGGTTGCTCCCTCCCGGGAGGTGTTCAAGGCCAGGTTGGATGAGACCTTGAGTGCCCTGTACTAGTAGGAGGTGTCCCTGCCTATGGCAGGGGATTGGAACTAGATGATGCTTGAGGTCCCTTCCAACTTTACCATTCTATGATTCTATGAAGGCTCTCTGATTCCCAAAGAAGCTTGTAATGAAGCTTCTACTGATATCCAAAGGCAAGATCCTTTCCTAGGCTCAGATCAATCAGGCTTCAGCAATATCTTGAATGCAGAGTTTAGGACTACAGACACAAATACACACACAAACATAAAACCCATGGCATTGTACAGTGATGTTAGAAATGAGAGTCTGATATTTTTATCCCATAATTTCTAATCACATTTCCTTAACAGTCATTTCTTGTCACAGCTGTTTTCAAATCATGCCTGTTATGTAGCCTGACAATTTTTCTTTCAATTGCCTTTCAGGATTTGCAAAGAACTCAGCAACAAAATATTAGCAAAATAGACACTGGTCTATCCAGAATCAAGTGTAAAAATCTAAATCTGGTTATTTATATGTTTTGCTTATGGCTTGAGATGATTTTAAAACTAGGAACAAATCTGAACTCAAACTTTACTCAGTACAATATGCTTTTGAGGGCCTTTTTAGAAGGGTTACATGTGGAGCTTCATAAAAGCATGCATAAAAATAATGTAACCTCAAGACACGAGAGAATTAGTTTAGACAAAACGGAACAGTTTATCCCTGGGGTAGCTTCATGGAAGTTGGTGGTAGTAAGCCAGGCACTGATTTGGATCAGCAATTTTTGTATTCTTTACCTGGAAGTTAAGTCCAGTGGAGCCAGTTTTGCCCAGGTCAGCTGTCTTGAGGCTTATTTGATGAACTACTGTCTGCAGATTTTGAGAGTCGTGTTCTGCAATGCAACTTCAGTAATGTTCAGGATTACAGCATTTGCATGGAAGATTTTCCTAACTGGTTGAGACAGCTCCACTATTCTTAATCCTGGTGAATATAAATGGATATAAATATTGGGAAATACATGCTGCAGAGAGAAATAAGCTTCAGGCATAAGAGACACAGTTATAAAATATTAGCTGTCTTTGTAAGCAAAATGTTTCTCATTTTTTACATCCACTATTTGTGGCTGCTCCGGCTTCCTTTGAAGTCAGTTTTGCCTTTCATTTAAATGGGAACTCTATGGGGCACAGACAATCTAAGTAATCAGTTTCTCACATTGCCACTGCTTCATTCTAACAATGCAGATCTTCCAATGCTGCTATCAGTGGCTTTGAGCAAGCCATGGAACTTTCCTGCATCTGTCTTAGTGCTGACATCTGCTTGGAAACTGTGTCCTGGCTCAGACTGAACTTATATTGGTTCAGTGCATCTCCTTAATGGGCCATGTCTGAAAGTTCTTAATTTTGGAAAAGTTTAGATTTCCTACCAGGTTTTAAGCATGAGTAGAGTAGAATGAGAAATTGCAGGACAACCAGAAGTGATCCTAAATTCCGAGGTGACGCTAGACCTCAGATCGTTTCTTGGGAAAGCACTTATCTTTCTCCCACACCAGAAAAGATGAAGTAACACTGAATATTTATAAAGTGCTTTGAAGGTGAAATGTGCTTTACAGATGATACATTATCATGACTTAGAGTCATACCACAACAGGCCTCAAGAAATAATCATATCACTTAAACAACCTAGAGACAATTAATTTCTTATTTTCTTTTCAACCTCTCATTAGAGGTAGTAGAAAATTACAGTCCTACTCTCTGAGTCTAACAGAAAGGTTCAAAAGATCCATAAGAAGGACAGAGTCTTCCCTCTGCAGAAACTTAGAGGAAATTTTCCTAGAAAATCTATGAAGCTTAATTTCTGTCAAATTCTGAGGGAAGCATCATCATTACTGGTCATGGTCGTGGGTAGTGGTGGTGGTGTTCGCTCTTCTTGTTGGTGCAGTTTGCTATTGTTGCTGGTGGTAGTACTGAGTGTTGGTAGCGAGGGTTGTTGTGTGGGTAGTTGGTGATGGTGGTGGGTGGTGATCCTGGTGGAGTTAAATGGAATACTGCACTAGTGCTGCTCATTTCCACAAAGCATAAAAGCGAGTATCTCCACTTTATTTGTATGCCATGCTCTCCATTTTCCTCTGGCTTCTCTTTCTGTATTTGTGTCTCTATTTTTCAACTCCTCGGTTGTGTTTTTCCATTTCTCCCACTTCTTAACAGGAAAATATTTTACTGGCAATAGACAATATTCCAGCAATATTTTTCTACTTCTGGAAGAAATATTCAGAGAAATAAAATAACATGTGAAAGTTACTGAAATGAGAAAAGCGAGAACATCATCTGTCTTAGCAAAGTTCCATCTTCAGGGATGACTTTCTATTGAGTTGCTTCTCTAGCCAAAATGATCCCAAATTACATTTGAAATTCAAGGAGTTGGCTGAGTAGAATTAGGAGGAGCTACTTTGCATTTCTTATGAAGTTCAGAGGCAGTGCTAAGGAATACTTCAGTCATTTAGGTCCTTTGTGCTAAGTCATTGACCTCTTGACGACTAGTGCAGTAAAGAATTTGAGAAGCACAGATACTTGGAATACTCTATGCAGTTTTCATGTGTATTGTTTTGTCTGGTTTTATGGATTTCTGGAGGTTTATTGACACTTTTCTTGCCCAGCTTCAAATTAACTGAGCTTTGTCCCCACTAACTTCCCTCCCAGAGCCATGGCGCTAGCAGTTAGCTCCCAAAGGTCTGAGATACAAGAGAAAACAAAACCAGTCAAAGCAGCTTTTACTTAGATAAGATTAAGCTTTTAAAAATAAGGAATGTATTGTGGAATTTACAGATTAACTAATCTCAGGATTTGCCAGTCAGTACAAAGAATCCTGTCTCAAAAAGGGGATAATGAGGCTGCCATGCTGCATTTCAAAAGACAGCTTAGCAGTAATGGAGTCTGAAAATGAAGGGATGTGGTGGAAGCTGAGAAAGGGGGAAAGTGTAGGTCGTAACCAGTTTCTTGTACAAGGCATGCTCTACTTATGAGAGAAAGTGACAGTATGAATACACTTTCTAACACTAGTAAGCAAAAAACATGTTCACATCCTCCTCTGGGTGTCAAATGGTGCTTGGAATATAAAAGTCAAGTGCAATGCTGAGGCTGGGCCGATGACTGAACAGGTAGTTGGCTGTTCTGCAGAGGAGCACTGGATGAGTGTGCCTTTAGAAAGACGCTGCATGCCAGAAGGTGCTCATGAGTAGAGATGAAAAAGGAGCCAGAAGTGGTGCCATGAGGATTTAAGAGCCTCATTTGCAGACCTCTGCCCTCACAGGGGGCATACCCTTCTTTGTCCTTGGAGGAAAGAGACAGCTCTCCAACTGCTGAGTAAAACCAGAATACAAAACATCTTTAATAAGGAAAACAATAATGCTAAGCTTAAATGCAACACATTTGAGGTGGATTCCCTATACTCCTGTTCTCCAACATGGTGTAAGTTTTCTAACTGGGATATGCTACCCAAGGAGCTTGAGGCACAGAGGGAGGGCACACCTATCATTTTATAATCTAGGGATCTTCAACAGATTTTTTCAGAGTGAAAACATTTGGCATAATGTCTTTTCCTCTCTCTCTCTCTATATATATCAATTTCATTTTTGTTTATCTTGCAAGTAATCCAACATTGCTGTGGAATGTTCCAACAAACAATTGTTTCCTGATTTGTGTAAAAAAATTCTACTCAAAACACCATCCACTTTCGAGCACTCAAAAGTATTATGCTCCTTCATGTTTTCCCAATTCAGGCCAGCAGGCAGTGAAAATTTCTTCACAGAATTTAAATTCAAGGAAACAAACTTTTATTTTATAATTTTTAAAAATCATCTCTTAGGCCTCTGCTTCCTTTATTACTTTAAGTTGTTATTTTGTTTATGGCACATTCCCCCGATTTCTTCAGTCTTACTTTATGTCTCATCTGTATAATTTTTGAAAGTCTCTCACATGCAAATAACGTAAAGAGCCCAAGACAAAACTTGACTTATGGCATTGTTGAAAGGGCTTGTCAGTCATGAATTCTTGTGCCTTTTTCTGTAAAGTCTGCACTACAACAACAATTTTGTAATTTCCAACAGGGAGAGATTTTTCTTTACAGAAGCAGCTGGGAAGCCAGATGGAATGTCTGTGTTTTTTCTTTTTTGATTTTTTTTTCTTTTCCTTAACTAAGTTCTCTCCATCACTTGGTTTTTCTCAGGCAATAGATGTGTCTGAGATATACTCAGTGTGAGGTTTGAACAGTTCCTCTCCTTTAAGAAATTCCTGTTGTGCTGAAACATTACCAGGTCAAGGTTGAATTTTGTTCACCTTTTGGAACAAATGCATGCAGTGTACCCTGGAATAGTTGCCTGGTGACAAAAGATGCATGCAGAAATGGGAATCAAATTCTGGCTCAAACCTACTGTCCATGAGTTCATTTTGAATCATTTTTTTCAGAGTGGGCTTCCACTGTGTGCAGTTCTTGGGCCCCCAGCACAGGAAGGACATGGAACTGTTGGAGTGGGTCCAGAGGAGGGCCACGAAGATGCTCAGAGGGCTGCAGCAACTCTGCTATGAGGACAGGCTGAGAGAGTTGGGGCTCTGCAGCCTGGAGAAGAGAAGGCTTCAAGGAGACTTTAGAGTAGCCTTCCAATATCTGAAGGGGGGCTACAGAAAGGATGGGGAGGGACTATTGACAAGGTCTTGCAATGACAGGATAAGAGGCAATGTGTTTGAACTGGCAGAAGGGAGATTTAGACTGAATGTTAGGAGGAAGTTCTTTGCAATGAGAGTGGTGAGACACTGGCACAGGTTGCCCAGGGAGGTTGTGGCTGCTCCCTCTCTGGAGGGGTTGAAGGTCAGGTTGGATGAGGCCTTGAGTGACCTGTGCTAGTGGGAGGTGCCCCTACCTATGGCAGGGGGTTGGAACTGGATGATCCTTGAGATCCCTTCCAACCTTACCATTATATGACTCCATGATTCTATAAGTATAAGCAGTGTGTCACAAACATCTACCCAAAATAAACTGATTTCTCTCTTCTAACCATTTTGTAGGTCAGAAGATGTATCAGACTAGTTCCATTTTGTTCCTTAAGCTCCCTAAGGAAACAGTGGGAATTTCAGTTCAAGAGCATGCTCTCTGTTGAACAGTTTCCAGAGGGCATTTTCCAGCTTCAGAACTAGCACACCATTCTGGATACGAGTCATGATTTAAAATTTCTTTTTCCTTTTGATGATGCTAGTTAAGTCCAAAGGCTTTCATCTTCTGCCCCCCTTTGATATGCCAGTGACAATCTGGAAAACAAAAACGTGTTTATACTTCCCCTTCCTGACAAAGCTAAATAGTACCAAAGTCTGCAATTCCAAATGTTTTTGTCTTATTTGTAGCTTTGGGTATTTCTGTCTCTGATGTTTTTGACTTGGATTTGCTGAACTGCTGTCTTCAGATTTAACAAGCTACATATGGAAATGTGCTGTTTCCTGAGATGTCTCAGTAACTCTACTGTCCTCTAACCATACAGTCAAAACAGAGCAAATCTTCCTTTGGAATTTTAAAATTTGATAGAAGCATAGAAAATTAAACGAGTTACAGGTTAAATAATTTAATCTCTATTCCTTTATTCTTCTATTCATGTAAATCTGCAAGAGGCTGTTTTCTTTGTTAGGTGGGCAAGTGACATTTCTCATAGTCTTTTAAGATGTGTTCCCTATGGAGATCTTTATCACACAGCATTTTATGAGTACATGATTTTACTGATTTTTACTTCAGCATGTGGTGAATTTTTTTTTTCCTGAGTGAAGCATATCATATCCTTTGTTCTTCATAGCAGGGGGCAAAGCTCCTATTATGTTAAAGAAATAATATTAAAAAGCATCCTCTTTTCACATCTTGCAGTGTTATTCAGCAGGGATTGCCACTCAGAAGATATTCACACTTCTTTGCCTGAGGTATCAAGTTAGAAGCAAGTTAATAAACTCTAATATTTATTGTATCTCAACAAGTAATTATTATTATTTTAGTTATCACAAACATTAATTTGTGTGCACCTTTGCTAGCAACAGCATGACTTTTTCTGGCCTTTTAATTGTTTTAATTGCTGCCATACACTATTGCAGACCTCGTTTTATTAACCTGTCAGCATCACGATGCTAACATAAAATAGCTGCCTATGCAGATGTGAATTCAGTTGTGATCACCAGCAAATGGATTAGATGTGGTCAGGTTCTTGTCTGATTTTTCTCTTCATGAAAAGGAATTTGGAAAATCAGTGTGTGTCCATCCCCATTTTGTCACTCACTTTCTGATTCCCTTAAAGAGATGTCATTTCCGAGTCATTACCATAGGCTGCAGACACATACCAGCATGGCTGTGCCAGATACTTTGTAGAACAAGTGAGTACTTGTAATAAGCACCACTTACTGTCTGTGGGGATCTTATGTTTGCCTAGGACAGCGTCGCAGGTGAGACAATACAGAAACATTTGGGAAGCCTCTCAACCGTACTTCATTTACACAGAAATTGACATGAGTGGCAAAACGCTTAGAGCAGGGTGTGAGGCTGTTCTGCAGCTCCACATAAACCCCGACGGCTGGTTCCTATTAGACTCTACTCTCAAGGGTATTGCTCTTGGTCACTAACTCCTCACAAGGAAATACAAGAACTCATTTAAACACCACCAAGGGCACAGTCCTATTCAGAGTTGGAGAGCAATGTGTTTTCTTGAGTCTTACAGAACCAAATAAAAAGCTTCACATCCACTGCTGGTCAGTCTTGCAACCTTGCCCACCAAAGTCTTTGCCCTCTTTCACTGAGGCCATCAATATTTTATATGTCTGGAAATATACAAGACTGGAAGGGATCTGAGTTGTTTGTTGTATCTTAGGTTTTGTGAGTGTTTTTGGAGAGGTGTTTGTGTGGTTGGTGTTTAGGCTTGGGTTGGTTGGTTTTTTTTTTTTTTGTGTGGTTTGTTTTTTGTTTGGGGTTTTTGTTTTGATTGTTTTCTGTGGGATGTTGATGTAGTCAGACTGCTCTTAGAGGGTGCAATGTAGGACTTAGGGTTTTCAGTTTTTCAGTTTCTCTGTTTCAAAGGCAAAGAGTGAAACAGCAGAGATGCTGTTCTGCTAGTCAAGGCAACTTACCAAATCCCATCTGAAGATAAAGGGATTGCTGACATGTTTGAGCAGAACAATATGTCTTGGCATTGCTCCTTGACCCTTGTTTAAGAGCCAGATGGTAAATGTTCTCTTGCCAGGGTTCTATGCAGAAAACAGGCAAGTATTTTGCTAAGGAAATGGCAGGCATGTCAGAATCAATAGACTTGGAAAGCTCACAGCATGTGCCTCCTCCTGACAGATCGAGGCAAGCTGAGGATAGCGGTGAGCTGTAACAAGGCAGTCACAGTGAGAGGTGATTCTGTTCTGCAAGCAGGGCAATTTCTTAACAACGTATTACACACTTCTGCCTTCTGTTCAATGCTTATAAGGAACTGCTAGAAAGTGAATTACAGTCCTGTGGATTGCTCACCTTCAAATGTCTGCAGGCTCACATGGCAGAGGTACTCCAGAGCTGCTTGGATATGGCGATGGAGTTGCGTTGTAGTTCATCATACTGTGCTGGTAATGCCTACAAAACCACTGATTGCCTCCATTATTTATGCAGGTGTTAGAGATGTGGAGAGAGATTCAGCTGTTTCTGCCTGAAGTTTATGATTTTTCACATGCAGTCAGTGGCTTTGCTGCATATCAGGGAGAAAGTGCCACAGGGAACCAGTTTACAGGAGTTTCCCTCTTGTGTTGTACAAGAGGAAACATATGAGAGGATGAAAAAAAAACAAAGTGTAGAAGTAGAATTGACATTTAATACGGCCAGAGGATGCCACTGCTTTGGTTGTTTTCTATGCTTTGCCCAATAATAGATACACAATAGATTTATGTTGGCTCCAAATTGAAATTCAGCTAGCTTCTTTAAAACAAATTACAGGCTCATAAAGTAGAAGAATAATGGAGGGAAATGGTTTACAAGTTTGAAGGGAAATGGGGGAGTACTTAAATGCGATAAAGCATTGTGGAATGATTTACAGGATTGTTGTGGAGTGAGACCATTTTAAATGACTTGAATCCTTATAGGGTAATTAAACAGCTTACAGGACATGGTCTTTTCAAAATAACTAGTGTGACTGCAATCCTCTATTAGTGGATTTAGGAATACATTTAAACTCCATTCTTGGCCATGAAGAACATGCTTAATGGCCTATATAAACATGGAAGCAAATGAGGAGGTATACTAGGTACCAGACTTTCAGCCACAGTAACCAGGTAGAAGTAAAACATAGAAGGGGAATATCATCTTTCAACAGGAAGGCAGAATTCATTTAAAAAGATTTACCAAGTCATGAAACTAGGCAGAGGGATTTAATTAAAGTCAGAGGAGATAAGAGGTAACTAGATTAATCTTGGAGGCTGGATTAGTTGATGAATGTAGTCCTTTGTCTGTTCTTAGTGGATGTTAATTTTTCCTGTTGTATTTTTCATAGAGATACAGTACCTATTTTAAACAATTCACACTGCTTGAGGTAGTTAAGCATCTTTTCATTTTACCTACTTTGTTTTGTGCTGCATTCTGATAATGATTAATGATTGTCAGCTAAGTCAAAGGATAACTTTAGCAGTCTCACAGGTTTATTCTTACTGGTCCTTTACCTTATATGGCTGTTTTCAAAACAAACAATTTTTCAAAGCATCCACCAAATGGAGAGTACCAAACATCAAATATAAAAAGAATATCATCAAATAGTCCAACCATTCAAAAAGTAAAAACCTCAATCACACAAATACATAAAAGAAAATTCAGTCACCTCAATGTTCAGAATGCAGTAAGCACAAAGACTAAGAAATTGCCTGGACTTAATAGTTGTGCAGAATCTGACCAAGTCCTTGGGAATCTAGAAATGAGTTTCCTTGAAACAAACCCCAGATACATTAAATGTACTTAAAATATCTCATGGAGTCAAATGTCATTGTATGCCCTTGAAAATGTAATTCCATTCTCAGGCTAAGGTCAAAGTCTAACCTTATTTCTTACAGAAGCTGTTCTATCTGTCCTTTATTGTACATCAGTGTTATGATGAAAAACTCTTTCAATGCGTGGCCAGCAATAGAATTGGTCTCTGGACAGAAGTTCATTTCTAGTAGTATGAATTTTGATTCTTTTAGAGTTCAGATCCATTTGCAAGGTAGGAATTACACTTACTCTGAAGATGTCTAGTGAATGTTTGCTTGAAAAAAAGGATTGTTTTAATAAGCCCAAAGTGCTTTTCATTGGCAATTCAAACTCTTCAGTTGAAAACACTCCTCTCACACACACACACATTAGTTTTTGCTCTCTAATTATTTTGTTGTCTATACAAAAGAAGTCTTTCGACCATATTTTTGAATTTAAGAATTCCCTTATTTTTTCAAAATAACTTCTGCTACAATGTTAATTTTCATATTCTTCTCACTTTCATCTACTGTTAAAATGGGACAGCACAGACAGAAATGTCAGTATTTGTTAGGCTCCTTTACCAGGCTTCTTCTCAGTGACTGATAACACTATGGATAGGAATGTTCTTCTCATGTGACTTTTCCTTTATATTTTCTTGCCTTTACTTCATTGGCTTTATGCTTAGCAATGCCCAACAGGGATTTTAAACCAAAAATGTGTTAATTTTAGTGGAGTATTGATAAAACATTAGGATAAGTAATTAATTTTATGTGATAACTTCCACTCGGGCATTACGGTGTAGTCAAAATGAATAGAATTTTCATTTGGGACAGGGGTTGTAGCCTCAGAGCTTCTCTGCTTCAATAGTTGTCAAAGCTCCATCCAATTTTTTTTTTTTTTCCCAAATGATCTGTTTCCAGTGGGCATGTGAAGCACTACTTAGCAAGATAGCCCAGAGTCTGTGACTTCTATTTCATGCTTCAGTGTTTTACTGTTATGTGTACACTTAAAGTTCAACAAATCCTGCTTGTTCCCACTCAGATGATGTTGATATGAGTATCCATTAAAGATTTCATTTAAACTCTGTGCTCTTCACCAGGAACATTACATGTGCCAGTTCATTGCAAGTGATAGGAAATATGCTCACCTGTGCTTTATTTTATATTTTATTGTATTATAATAAAAAATAAAAAT
>VWYK01071291.1:5653-21564 GCA_013399775.1 Semnornis frantzii | reverse complement strand
ATTACCTATGAGAAGAGACCAGTGGCAGTCTCTCCTTTTGAAGAGTGTAGAGCACAAGTCTTGTGAGAGGTGGCTGGGGGAACTGGGGTTGCTGAGCCAGGAGAAAAGGAGGCTCAGGGGAGACCTTCTCATTGTCTACAACTCCCTGAAAGGAGACCGGAGCCAAGCAGGGTCCAGTCTGTTCTCCCAAGGAACAATCACCAGGACAAGAGGAAAAGGTCTCAAGTTGTGCCTGGGGAGGTTTCAGTGGGACATGAGGAACAATTTCTTTTCCAAGAGAGTTGTGAAGGCCTAGAAACAGGCTGCCCAGGGAAGTGGTGGAGTCCCCATCTCTGGAGGGATTGAAAAGATGTGTAGATGTGGTCTAAGGGACATGGTTTAGTGGTGGCTGGGCAGTGCTGGGTCAATGGCTGGACATGATCTTAGAGGTCTCCTTCAATCAAAACAATTCTATGGTTCTATGATACTCCAGTCTCCCACAGAGCTTGAGCACCCTTTGGTCAGAGGGATGTGGGTGATGCCTGGAGAGCCTGCTCCCACTGAGCTCCCACAGGGAGATTTCTGAGGCAGCTTATGGCAGCACACCACACCAAAATGCCATGCTAACTGTCAGCAGTAGGTTTCAACCAACAGATCAGTCTTCCCAGAGCTGGAGATTAAGAGGTTTGCTGATGGGCAGCTCACATCACTGGGAGCAATTAGCTGCAAAGGAGAACAAGATGTGAAGGTCTCTTCTCAGATGCCCATGCCTCAGTAGAGACATTTACAATCTTGTGTCTGGGACCCTGCCAGCTCCTGGGGGAGAGAGCAATGCAGGATGAAGTGCTACCCTGTCCAGGAGGTGTCAAGGGAAACATTAACACCCTCCCTCACTCTGACCCACACAGCAGAGAATTAAAGCTTAGGGCTGAGCTGCCTGTGCATTGCCTGGGCACTCAAGATGCTATCTACCGAGTCCACCTTCCTGTTAAAAGATCACAGAATCACAGTATGGTTAGAGTGGGAAGGAACCTTTAAAGGTCATCTAGTCCAACACCCCTGCAGTGAGCAGGGACATCTGCAACTAGAGCAGGTTGTCCTGAGCAACGTCCAATCTGGCCTGGAATGTTGCCAGAGATGAGGCATGAAACACCTCTCTAAGCAGCCTGGGCCAGGGTCTCAATCCCCTCAGTATAAATAATTTCTTCTGTCTAGTATAAATCTCCCCTCTTTTAGTTTAAAACCGTCACCCCTTGTCCTGTCACAACAGGGCCTGCTAAAAAGTCTGTTGCCAGCTTTATTATCAGCCCCTTTAAGCACTGAAAGGCTGCAAGGTCTCCCTCGAAGCCTTCTCTTCCCCGTGCCAAACAACCCCAACTCTCTCAGCCTGTCCTCACAGCAGAGGGATTCCAGCCCTTTGATTATTTTTGTGGCATCCTCTGGGCATGCTCCAACGTGTCCATGTCTCTCCTGTGCTGAGGATCTCAGTGCTGGACACGGTGCTGCAGGTGGGGTCCCACCAGGTCAGAGCACAGTGGCAGAATCCCCTCCCTTGACCTGCTGGCCAAGCTGCTTTGTGTGCAGCCCAGGATGCAGTTGGCTTCTGGGCTGTGAGTGCACACTGCCAGCTCCTGTCTAGCTCTTCACCCACCAACACCCCTAAATCCTTCTCCACAGGACTGCTCTCTATCCCCTCACCCCCCAGCCTGGATTGGTGCTGGGGGTTGCCCTGACCTGGGTTGCAGGGTCTTGGACCTGGAGTTGTTGAACCTCATGAGGTTCACACAGTCCCAGTTCTTCACCTCTGGATGGATCCCACGGCTCAAAAGGGGCCTGTCAACCTCCCCACTCAGCATCATCTGCAGAGCTGCTGAGGGTGCACTTAATCCCACTGTCTCTACCATTGATGAAGATATTGAACAGCACTGGTCCTAGTATGGACCCCTGTACTGGGGTACACCACTTGTAACCAATATCTGGACAAGGAGCCACTGACTTCTGGATGTGACCATTCAACCATTTTGTTATCCTCTGAAACATCCACTCATCAAATCCATCTCTCTCCAACGTGGAGAGAAGGATGATGGACTCCATCAAAACAGCAAAGACAGATGCTGCTTGTCCAAGCAAAACCCTCAGGTACTGGAAGAACCCTCACAGTCTGGATGTTGGGTACACCCAGTAAAATCAGCAGAAAGGCCATGCACAAGTGTCTGCTGGCTGCCAGCTGGGATTAGAGTCTGGATGCTGGGAGGACATCAGCTCTGTTCATCTGTGCTCCTCATTTTACATCTGTGACTGGCACATCCCCACTCCAGCTAAGCCATTTATTACAACCAGCAGCTCTGTTTAATCCAACTCTTTTCTGAGCACAAAGAGCTCCCAAAATCCACCTCCTAAGTTGGTCTGTTGTCCAAAACTGCTGACAGCCCCCAGGTCCTCGAGATTGTTTAGAGAACTCAAAGGGAAGGGGGGCATGGAAACCGAGATCAGAGGCCAGCGACGGGTCACAGGCAGCACAATGGAAACATCACGCATGGCAGGACACACAAGAGTGGACTCCATAAATCCTCCCTTTCAGCCCCTCCTTGTTCTTTCACAAGATTTCCTGCCCTGGCACCATGCAGAGATGTGGGGGCAGCGTCAGAGTCAAGGTCAGCAGGGTGCTGTCACCTCCCACTGCACTCCTACTCACCGAGTTGGTCCCCAGGATCTGCAGGTTGGGCTTCTCTGACTCCAGCAGCTTTGCAACCATCTTCAGGAAGCTCTCCACGAAGAGATTGATGCTCTGGCAGTGGCAGGCCATAAGGAGCTGATCCAGGGCCTCCATGGCAATACACACATACCTAGAAGTGGGCAGAGACCAGCATCACTCCCTGACACCAGCATGGGCTTGTGGCCATCCCTCCTTCTTCCCTCTCCCAAACCTCCAGCAGAACACTACCCTCCTGTCCTGGTCAACCAAAGAAGAAGACAACTTTTGATCATCAAATCCAACCATTAATCCAACACTGACAGGTCACCACCAAACCATGTCCCTCTGCAACATATCTCCATGACTTCTAAACCCCTTCAGCAATGGTGATTCCCCCACTGCCCTGGGCAGCCTCTTCTTGTTCCAGGCCTTGACAACTCTTTGGGGAAAGAAATTGTTTCTCAAGTCCAAGCTAAACTTCCTCTGGCACAACTTGAAGCTGTTTCCTCTTGTCATATCATTTGTTCCTTGGAAGAAGAGACCATCCCCCAGTTGTTCCTCAAGTCCAAGCTAAACTTCCCCTGGCACAACTTGAAGCTGTTTCGTCTTGTCATATCATTTGTTCCTTGGAAGAAGAGACCATCCCCCACCTTTCTCCAACCTCCTTTCAGGCAAGAGTGAGAAGGTCTCCCCTGAGCCTCCTATTCTCCAGACTAACCAACTCCAAGACCTCTTGTACAACCTCTGAGGTACTTGGCAGCAGGACACTGGAAATAAACCAAACTTTACATCTCCTTACCACCTCTCTTTGACTCCTGCTCTCCATGCAACTGCGAATCTTTGTGCCACAGCAGCTCCCATTGAGCCCAGATCTCCTGACATGGTTGACAGCAGGACGCAGCAAGCCCAGATCTCTTGGTATCAAGCGCAACTCTTTTAACCTCCATTTTTCAAGTGAGCATCTACAACAGCTGGGTTCACACCTGGGTGGGAAGCAGCAGCCAACAGTTGTGCTACAAGAGGGAAACCTGAAAGCATCAATCTCAGCCATGGAGGGTGGGCAGAAGCTGGTCCCTCCAACCCAAAACGTTCTATGATTGCATGGTCTGCTTGCATCAGTCCCGCCTGCACTTTAAAGGAAGTGCCTAACAAACACCACACTCCCAGGTTGCAGCTGGCAAATCACAGTAAGAGCAATCCCTTCTCCTGGAGACCCAGACCTGCTGAAATCTGGCTCCAGCCTTGAACAGATTCTCTTGTGTTCTGTAATGTGGTTGAGCTGACACTGCAGCCTGCCCTCCAGAGACCATTACAGCTCTTCCACGTGCTGTGAAAACAAGCAGCCAACTACTCCTGAGCTACAAAGCCCCAATCCATCTGTCAAACTGGGTTAAAACTGACCTAGGGGTGAAAAAGGTATGAAGTGGTGACTGATGACCAGCATGAAGCACCAAGCTCCTGACTTGTAGGAATAGACTGAGAAGATATTCTGTGCCCAATATGACTGCAACAGCATGGCTTCTCTTTTGGGGACAAAGGCCACCAAGGAAAAAGGACCCTTGTGAAGTTGTAACCTTCAACCTACCCCCAACCAGCTTCTTACAGATCAGAGAATCACAGAATTATTTTGGTTGGAAAAGACTTTTAAGATCATCCAGTCCACCCATTAACCCAGCCCTGCCAGGTCACCACTAAACCATGTCCCTCAGCACCACAGCTATAGGGCTTTTAAAGCCTTCCAGGATAGAGACTCCACCACCACCCTGGGCAGTCTATTCCAGGTCCTGACAACCCTTTAGGAGAGTAAATTCTTTCCCATGTTCAACCTAAACATCCCATGGTGCTGCAACTTTAGGCCATTTCCTCTTGTGCTGTTGCTTTGTTACCTGGGAGAACAGTCTGGCTCCTACCTTGCTCCAGCCTCCTTTCAGGGAGATGCAGAGAGTGAGAAGGTTTCCCCTCAGCTTTCTTTTCCCCAGGCTAAACAACTCCAGTTCCCTCAGCTACTCCTCACAAGCCTTGTGCTCTGGACCCTTCACCAGTTTAACTGCTCTTATTTGGATGTGGTTCAGCCTCTCAATGTCCTTCTTGGAGAGAAAGGTCCCAGACTGAACCCCGTATTCAAGGCGCAGCCAAATCAAGGTTACCTTCACCTTATAGGCAGGAGCTGCTCCTGCAAGGCTGGAGCAGTGTGGCTGCAGACACCACAGCCAGGTTAACTCCTACCTACAAACTGAAGGCTGATCCAAACCCACTGCAGGCCTTTCAAAGTTAAGAGTTTGATTCAATCAGCTAGCGCTCCAACCCAATTACATGCCTACATGCACCAGTGGTGGAGGAAGGAATCTGTTCCCCTCCTCCTCCCGCTGAGGCTTGTCATCAGATGTCAGAAGTGGTTGAAAGCCTTTTCTTTTCCCAACATAGCAAGCAGAGCCTGTTAACAGCCACTGAACACGAGGCACAGCTTTGAATGTCCTGTCACTCCCAGTGATGGGTGATGTGGATGAGGCTTTGAAGGCTTTCCAACTTCTAACACTTCTCAGATAGGCTGCTGCCTTCTCTTTCCGCAGCATAAAAGGTAGGCTGAAGTTCACAACACGAAGCAGAGCCCTGTTTGGCTGCCACAGCTTTGTTCAGGAGACAACAAGGATCAATCCAGGAGCTATTTCAAAGGGATGGAGCCCTCCTGTGCTCCCGCAGCGTGTCTAATCAGGGCAGTCAGTTGTTCCCTTGCAGTAAACACATCAACACTCTGCTGCAAGTGATGCATGGAAGAAAGAAGGGTTGGAACCCAGACAGGACCACGCAGGTAGGTCAGACAGAGCAAACACAGCAATCCTCATTTAGCCCAGTGCATCCCCATCCTGTGTTCTCTGAAAAGCATGAGCACACTGTTTGTTCTTGTCAGCCATGCTTGTGTCACATCCCCACCTCTCTAAAGAGACGTGCATGGGGTGCAGCATACCTAGGCCAGTCCTGAGTAATTCTCAGCAAGCTGCAGCCATGAACACCTGGTTTACCTGCTTGCTCACACCCAGTCAGGCTTCTATGAGGCTCTGAAAGAGCCACTGTGGGCTTTTAAAGGTCAAGAGGGTGCACAGACCTCCGATTCCATAATCCCAGCATGGTGGGGCTTGATAGGGACCTCTGGAGATCATTTAGTCCAACCCCTGCTGAAGCACGCTGGGCCAGAGTAGGCTGTCCACAAATGTATCCAGGTAGGTTTGGTATCTCTCCAGACAAGGAGACTCCATAACCTCTCTGAGCAGCTCCAGCGCTTTCATAGGAATGAAGTTTTTCCTCCTGTTCAGACTGAACCTTGTGGGTTCCAGATTGTGTCCACTGCCCCTTGTCCTGTTGCTGGGCATCACTGAAAAGAGTCTGAGCCCATTCTCTTCACTTTGTCCTTTGGATACTGATCAGTGCTGACAAGGTTCCCGTCCAGGCTGCTCTTCTCCAGGCTAAACAGCCCCAGGTCTCTCAGCTTTTCTTCCTCACAGAGATGTTGCAGTTCTCTCACCATCTGCTGGACTCTCTCCAGTAGTTCCCTGCCTCTCTTGAACTGGGGAGACCAGAACTGGACCCAGGAGTCCAGATGTGGCTTGTCTAGATGAGTAGAGGGGAGGAGAACCTCCCTCAGTCTGCTGGCCACATGCTTCTGAATGCATCCCAGGAGACCACTGGCCTGCTTGGCTGTGAGAGCACACTGCTGGCCCATGGGGAACTTGCTGTCCGCCAGCGCTCCCAGGCCCTTCTCCACAGAGCTGCTTTCCAGCAGGTCAGCCTCTACCCTGTGCTGCTGCAGGACCCTACACTTGCCCTTGATGAACTTCATGACCTTCCTCTCCACTCAACTCTCCAGCCTGCCCAGGTCCAGCCTATCCCAATGCTGGCCTGGAGGGACAATGGCAGTCCTCCCACCAGGGACAAGCACCATCCATGCAAACTCTTCAGGCACAGTAGGTGACTCAGCACCTGGCTCCTGGCCTGCTTAGTCCCTTGCACATCCCTGCACACTCCCGTGATTGATGTTTGGATGCAGAATGTGCACACAGGCCCTCCCCCGTGCCTGAGCTCCCTCTGCTATTTAGTGGTCCAGCACGAAGCCAGTCACTGCGGCAGCCGAAGCAGCCCGCAGACCTTACCCATATCGGTGCCGGCTCACGTCTCGGATAAGCCGCTCGGAGAGGTAGGCACCGATGCGATCCAGCTTCTCTGGGGCAGACAGGGCATAAAACGTCAGCTTCTCCATGTTGGTCTTCACCAGCCCATCCTGTGAAGGAGCAGCACAAGGAGTTATGGCCTCACATCCAGAGCTGGCAAACATCAGGAGTGTCTCTGCAGAAAGCCTTGGCAGCTTTAGCTGGAAAGGACCTTTAAGATTATTGAGTCCGACCCTTAACCTGGCACTGCCAAGTCACCACTAAACTATGGCACTCAGCACATCTCCAAGCCTTCTCAATCCCTTTGGGGATGAGGACTCCAGCATTGCCTTGGGCAGCCTTGACAGGCTTGACAACCCTTTCAGGCAAGAAATTCTTCCTCAATTCCAACCTAAACCTCCTTTGGCACAAATTGAGGCCATTTCCTCATCTTACCACCCCCACCTCTCTCCAACCCCCTTTCAAGAAGTTGTAGAGAGCCAGAAGGTCTCCCCTGAGCCTCCTTTTCTCAGGAATAAACAACCCCAGTTCCTTCAACCAATCCTCAAAAGAATTCTTCTCCAGACCTTTCAGCAGTTTCATTGCCCTTCTTTAGGCAGGCTCCAGCTCCACAGTGTCCTTTGTGGAGTGATGGGCCCAAAACTGAACACAGGATTTAAAATATGGCCTCGCCAGTGCCCAGCAATGGGAGGTGATCCTTGCCCCAGTCCTTCTGGGCACACTATTGCTGATCCAAGTCACGATGCTCGTGGCCACCTGGGCGCACTGCTGGTTCAACCTCAGCCAGCTGTCAATAACCCCAAGACCTTTTGACCTGGAAAAGGATGAACTTTAAAGGTCCCTTTCCACCTAAACCATTGTATAATTCCATTTCTGAGGAAAACCAGGCTTTAAGGGAAAATCCAACCCTCCAGGCATGATCTTATGGAGTCACAGCATCACCTGCCTCCCAGAAGCTCTTTCTGGGCAGGTTACACCACACCCCAAGCAACAGAGCTTTGATGTGTGAAGCATGGCAGCTACAGCACATGGAGCAGAGCCTCATTTACCTCTGGGTCCTCAGGAAAGATGTTGTCAACGAGTCTCTTGTAACGAGGCCGCAGGGCACCACAGCAGCCACACACTCCTGGAAGAGAGGAGACAGAGTTGGTCAGCAGAGAGGAAATCCTCAGCTCCTAGGCAATCCCCTGCATGGAGGTGTCCTTGGTGGAAAATGTATCCTCAGATTCACTGGGAAAGCCTGGGAAGAGCACCAAGCTGATGACATCCCAGAGTTTTGCAGACAAAAACAAGGGAAGAAAAAGGCAACTGTGAGGCAGGGAACTGGCTGCTGACCAACATCATCTGATGCTGGGCTGAAGAGTTATCTGCTCTTCTCACCCAAGACAGCAGCCTCCAGAGAGCACACTGCCCAACATTTCCCGAAATCTGTGCCTCGGTACCTTGCAAAATTCTCTTTTGCAGGTCTTCAGACCAAGAACTCTTTCCTCCAACCACCCACCCAAGGGGACACTACTCACACCCTGCCCCATGGAGCTGGCAGTGATGAAGAGGGCCTAGACTGCTGGAGACAGGCAGACAGGAAAAAGAGAGAGAGCACCTTATGATGGATACAAAAGGAAAATGCACTTTCCTCTTTGAAGCTCTGAAGCTGAGCTCATGACAAAGAGCAGAAAGTCCAAAGGTTGCAGGACTGTGGTTCTTGGTTCTTCTCCCCTGAGGGGGACACCAAGTGACCTGGTGTTTCACAGGACACCCACACCACCATACTCAGCTCTTCTTTCTGAGGAGCCTCAGAAGTCACAGTAGCTTGCCCTGATGCACAAGTCACATAGGCTCTCCAAAAGCCAAAACGCCTAAGAGCAGCTACTCCACACGCCAACAAACGATGAGCATCAACCTCATCCCAACTCATCTCACAGCAATCAGCCCCAGCCTTCAAATACCCTGAACAGGGCTGTGATCCCCTGCTTTGCTTTCAGAAGGGATCATTTGCAACCTGGAGATTTCTGCTTGGGCCAGATTCTGTTTCTCAGGGCCACAGCACACCCTTTAGAGCAGGCAGGCATTCCTCCATCTGCGGCTTGGGGTCCAGGTGGGCTCTAAAGCACCAAGCATGGGGGTAGCTGAAGCACCAGCAAGTTCAGCATCTGTAGGCCCCTCCACTGCCATATATCCTCCTGCACAAGGCTGTACCAGCTCTGTCCTGTCTCCTCGCCTCTGATAAATATCTGCAGAGTTTATTTTAAGGAGGGTGTGGAGGAAAGGTATTTCTGGACACAATACCCAGCCCAGCACTGCTCCAAAGGCTTTCCATGCCAGGACCCCTCCTCTCCAGCACAATGCATTTTTCCCAGGAGCCTGGCGTTACTGGGATGCTGTGCCCCACGGAGGAGGCATCCCAAAGCGCTGGCCTTTCTGAGCCCAGGGAAGCGTGAGTAATCTAAGGATGCCTTTGGCAACCACTGGCAAGCAGAAGTTGAGGGGACAAAGGCTGCGCCGGTGGGAGGCAGCGACCGCTCCGTCGGAACGCGTGAGCTCATGCCAGCTTGTGCCAGTTCGCTCGCTGGCACCGCGAGCTTCCTGTGATGCGTTTGCTTGCTTCCCGAGCAAGCTGTGTTGCTCCTGCTGGGGAGGCAGCCTACACCCATTTGCAAGCTGCTGCTTGCTTTGGGGTTCCCTTTGGGGTCCCAGCAATGCTGCAGTAGCAGAGTTCCTTCCACCTCTAATACTCCCCTTGTAAACTCCTCCACACCTTAGAATCACAGAATTGCTTTGGTTGGAAGAGGACCTTAAGATTATCAAGTCCAAGCATTATTCCAGCACTGAAAGGTCACCATTAAACCACGTCCCTCAGCATCACATCTTCTAAGCTCCTCCAGGGATGGGGACTCCACTACTGCACTGGGCAGCCTGGTCCAGGTCCCAGTAACCCTTTCAGGAAATAAATTGCTCTTTATGTCCAACCTAACCCTCCCCTGGAACAATGTAAGACCATTTCCTCTCATCCTATTGTTTGCTCCTTAAGAGATGAGACTTGACCCCCGCCTCATTCCCACCTCCTTTCAGTGAGTTGTGGAGAGTGAGGAGGTCTCCACTAAGCTTCCTTTTCTCCAGGGTGAACAACCTCAGTTGCCTCAGCTGCTCCTCACACTTGTGGACTAGACCCTTCCCTAGCTTTGTTGCACTTCTCTGGACATGCTTCAGCACTTGTCACAATGAAGGGCCCAAACCGAGTCCAGGTCTCAAGGTGCAGCCTCATCAGTGTTGAGTACAGGGGGATGATGCCCTAGTCCTGCTGTCCTCACTATTGCTGCTACCTTCCCAGCATCCAATATTTTATTTCCAAGTCTCAGATTTGCTGCTCTCCCTCCTCCCTTTTTGGCCACTTTCAATTGATTTTGCTCCTCTTCCAAAGTACCTTTAATCTGGTTTGTTAATAAATCCTCATTTGCCATTCATACAAATGACTGTCTGATGAGCTCCTGAACCAATCTCAATAAATCCCCTTTGGCTGTGTGTTGGGCCACACATCTCTGCCATCTCTGCTCCAGCCTCAGCACGGGCTCACAAAATATCCAGAGATTTGCCCTGCAAGCACTCCCTTTAGCCAAGAAGCCAGGTCCCTGCCACCTCCTGCAGCTTCCTCAGTAGTCATCTCACTGCACAAAGGAGACCTCAGAGTATTTTCAGAATTAATGCATATTCCTATCCCTGGCAAGGAGCAGAGTCCAGCAGTGCTCCCAGTCCACCACCCTCATTCTGATGAATGAAGATGAAGAGCAGACACAGCACAGATCCTATCAATAACAACAGTGTAATTAAACCCAGTGCCTTCCTCCTCACCTAACTCAACCTCTTCTTTCAGAACTAGGAGGTTCTAAAGGCCACACCTAAAGAACATAGCAGCAGGAAATAGATGAAGACCCAAAGTTCCCAGGAGGAGAGTGTCTCATCATTCTCACAAGTTCACACAGGAAAGACAGGAATGCTACTCAGTCCAAAGCCACATCAGGCGACCAGTGGGAAGCATCCCACCCTAGACCAGCAGTACAGAACTCCCTACAGAGCAGTGCCTTCAAGTGAGCCTCTCTGATCTCTAGTAAGAGGGCTGAGCTCCCTGTAGCAGGGCACTGGAAGGGTCTCTCTTACTCTGCTTGCATGAAACCAAGAGAAACTTTCCTGCCCCAAACCCAGTTTTCCCTTCCCTAACGCCCTTACTGCTCTTGGTTGTGCCCACCAGAGACATACACAGACACAAAGAGGGAGACCATAAACCCTTTCTTAAGCAGAGTAAAAACGACACAGAGCTTGAGGAGAGAGGAAGATTTCCCCTTGTTTTACTTCCCCTGGTCCAAGAGCTCTCCAGAGAGCAACAAACCCAAGCACAGTCCTGACGCCAGGGCTGAACTCAGCCCTAGGGTTTGTCTGTACAGGACTCCCCCAGGTCCTCCCAGCACCAAACCTTGCCACTGGGGCTAGGAACACCCTGCCCCCCCAGACAAGCCGGATTACCCAACAGAGGTCTCAGACAGATATTCCTTCTCCCAGTCACTCATTTGCCTTTAGCATTCACCCCACTGACCCCGCAAACCTCGGGCCGCAAGCCCCCACCCTAAGAGCACGGCAGTGACCAGCAGCATCTGCGCCAGGAGAACAAAACCCCGCAGCCACCACAGAGCCCTCCACCCCAGACTGGCACAAGGCTGAAGCTGGCCGGCAGCCACAGCAGCTTCCCCATCCCGTGAGACGCAACCCAGCAGCCCATGGAGGAGCCGGGCGGGGCGAAGGTACCTGCTCCAGCCACGGGCAGCATCTCCAAGGGGCAAGCCGGGCCGGTGGCACAGAGCCGCAGCGTGGGTCCGACAGCCCAGCTAGTCAAAGCCATCGCCTCCGGAGCAAACCGGGGGGCTCGGCGTGCCGGGTACCGCGCTCCTCCTCGCCGAGCAGCAGCCGGGGCCGGCCCAGCGGCAGCATCGCTGCAGAAGATGCTCAGCCGAGCGGGAGCAGACGTTTAAATAAATAAGGCAGCTTTCGGCGCGGCTGCTGCCGCCGCTGCCGCTGCTGCTGAGTCACCCAGGCGGCTCTGATGGCAGCTGCGAACGGCGCTGCCTTCGCTCTGAACGGGGGCGCGGGGGTGGCCGGGGGGAGCTGGGCATGTCGGAGGGCCCTGCAGGCTGGGGCCAGGAGTGGTTGTACAAGGTCCTTTGAGCTCCAAGCTCTCGCGTTCCGTAAGCAGGTGAAGTGTTATCGCTCGTCTGAGGGCAGGGCTAACGGAGCGGGGGAGCTCCGCAGGTCAGAGCTGGCCCCAAAACAGCATCCAGGAATGCGACAGACACCAGCGTGGACCTGCACAGTGCGTCATGCTCTCCTCCTGCTGGCGGCCTGCCGGGACGTGGATTTTCTTAATGATGAGGTAAACGGAAGAATGGAGAAGTGCCACTCGAGCCTCTCCCTATGGAGGGAATAAGGTGGGGAAGCCAAGAAGCAGCATCGGCTCCCATAGCGACTCAGGGGTTGTTCTCCCAAGCAACAGGAGAAGAGGAAAAGGCCTCAGGATGTGCCAGGGGAGGCTTCGGTTAGATGTAAGGAACAATTTCTCCCCCAAAATGGTTGTCGAGCCCTGAAGCAGGCTGCCCAGGGAAGTGGTGGAGTCCACATCCCTCTTTTAGGGAGCTAAAAGACACGGAGCCATGCTGCTGAGGGACATGTTTTAGGGGTGACCTGGCAGTGACAGCTAACAGTTGGGCTCAAGGATCTCACAGGCCTCCTTCAACCAAAGCAATTCTATGACTATGATTTGATGGACAGGACACCCTGGATGGGACCTGGTTGGGAAGGTTAACTTGTCTGAAGACCAACAAAACTGGCCAGAAGCCCACCCGTGGGGACCCATCTCATGGGGTGGGTGTAGCCTCATCTCAGGGTAGGGCTTGGTTTGTTCCCCAGGACACGGTCTAGCGGTGACCTGGCAGTGCTGGACCTGTCAGCTGGGCTCAATGACCTTAAAGGCCTTTTCCAACCTGAGCCCTTCTATGATTCTACTCACAATTCATATGTTCCCTACTTCCACACCTGCCTGGGACACCCTGGCAGTATTTACTGAGCTCTCCAGGCTGTGGCAGGTCACATCTGTGCTGTCGCTAGGGTGGGGGCAAAGCAAGCCAGAAGGGCCTTTTGCTTTAATAGCTCTGCTCTGAGAAAGTCGATCTAATTGGGGATAATTACAACCTTTCAGTCTCATTGACTGCAGCTGGGTAGCATAACCCCCACTCGGCTGCTCTGACACAGTCATGAGCCCTGAGGCTCTGGGATAAATTCATGGCATGAGTTTCCAGGAGCTGGGGTCAATGGTACCAGCTGTAACTGGAGTTTTTTTGGGATCAAGGACAGGGCACAGGCTCAGATCACCTCCCAGAATGACCACACACTCTCCCATCAGAGCTCTGGCCTTGAGCCTTTCCTCGTTAATCCACTCTTCCCCATTTCAATGGCATCCTGGCAATGCCATCCCAGGAAAATCTACAGCTGGAAAGCCTTACAGCCATACAATCTGAGGTGTGGAATTTACTTAATAAGGCCACTCCAATTGATTTGAAAGTAAATCTCAATTAAATCACACCCAAAAAATCCCTCATTAAATGTAATATTCTGTGAAGGTCACTCTGCTAACCTTGAATAAAAACCTCAGCCCAAAAGCAGGGGTTGTGGTAGCTCTTTCCCCAAGCCCCACAACGATCCAGAGACCTTTCCCTAATCTGCTTAGCAAAATCCTTTTTACACAGCCAATGTGAGTCTCCTTCATACCCATCCTCTGACTCCCTCAGGTCTTTGGCACCCAGTGGGCAAGTCTGCCTGGGGAAAAGGACGAGACCTCCCTGGTCCCTTCCACATTGGAAATGTCACTGAGCAACACTCAGCTTGGCCCCAAGACACGTTAGTCCTATTTTCCATCCACCCTGGGGTGGGTAGAGGGATGAAGTGAGGAGCCTCAGCCCATGGGAAAGAGGAAAAAACTATTAGGAAGGCAAGAAACAAGTGATGTTGGCAGAGAGAAGGGACAGACTCTGGCACTGAAAATGTAGAGCACAGCTCACGGAGCCACTCCTCCCCAACAGCTATTCCCAGGAGAAAGCCTGCAGCCATAAGCATGGTTATGAGCTCTCCTGAGGGAAAGGCTTGCTCAGGTGCTCCTCAACTTCTGACCCTGGTTTAACACACAGGAAAATCTACATTAAAAATCCAGCTTCTGCATCAGCCAGCTCCCATTTGTACCCCTCCAGAGCCAGGGCAGATCTCCATGTAAATCAGCATGCCCCATGGGCAGGCAGAGCTGTAAAGCAAGCCAGTAAATCTCTCTCTAATCATGTTTAAGAGAGCCCAAGGCACTGGGCACCAATTAAAAACTGTGGCCTGATGCCCTCCTTGAGTGTGCTGAGATGGGAACAGGGTGAGGACAGCGGAGTGCCCTGGCAGGTGGATGCAACAGCAGCCCCCAAACTGGAAGAGGAGATGGATTGAGCAGCTCAGTGCAAAAAATAGCTGATGGAAAAAGAGCAGCCATCAAAAGGAGGACACTGGGTTGTTGCATTGTGGCTGGAAAGATGTTCAGCAGAGAAAGACCTGGGGGTGTCGGTCAACAGCCTGCTGAAGATGAGCCAGAGTGTGCCCAGCTGGCCAAGAAGGCGAAAGGCATCCTGGCTTGGATCAGGGAAGTGATTGTCCTCCTGCACCCAGCAGTGGGGAGGCCACACCTCACACACGGGGTTTGGCTTTGGGGCCCCCACTACAGGAAGGACATTGAGGGGCTGGTGTGTGTCCAGAGAAAGGTGACAAAACTGGTGAAGAGTCTGGAGAACAAATCCGAGGAGCAGCTGAGTGAACTGGGGTTGCTCCTTCTGGACAAAAGGAGGCTCAAGGGAGACCTTCTTGCTGTCTACAACTTCCTGAAAGGAGGTTGGAGTGAGGTGGATGTCAGTCTTTTCTCCCTAGTAACAAGTGATAGGATGAGAGAAAATGGCCTCATCAGGGAAGGTTTAGGTTGGATATGAGAAGAAATTTCTTCACCAAAAGGGTTATCGAACAGTGGAAAGGGCTACCCAGGGAGGTGGTTGAATTACCACCCCTGGAGGTGTTTAAAAGACACACAGTTGTAGAGCTGAGGGACATGGTTTAGCACCAGGGCTGGCAGAATTAGAAAACAGTTGGACTCTATGATCTCCAAGTCTTTTCCAACCATTTATGATTCCATTAGACTTCTATCACCTCCAGTGGGAGAGGAAGAACTGGGGAGGTAGCCAAATCCAGCTCATCCTGGCAGCTCTGTAATTCAGAGTAATGTCCTGATGTTAATTAATAGTTCCTGACCTTTCTGCTGCACAGCCACAGCTTGGTCCCTTCCCTGCTCCTTAATCACTGCTCATCCAAGTGTCCCTCAGTAAGAGCATCTGCAACGGAGTTGTTCTAAAACCTGACAGCTCATCTGTGAGCAGAGATGCTTCTGAGGACACTGCAGAAGACCCAAACCTCTAAGGACAGCACAAGGCAGCACTGCTCACAGGGAGCTGCGTCTCTTGACATCGGCACAAAGGGACAGCAAAATATTGAGGCACTGACAGCAGGGAGAGCAGAGATGCTGGGGACTGGGGAGCCAAGGCTGCTGCTGCCAGGATGCATTTCTCGTGTCGCTGAGTGGGATGGACAGGAGCACGCCAGAGAGGGAAATGCTCTCTTGGAGCCATGGGCACAAAGCCTTTTAGCTCAGCAATTAAATTCGCAGCTTCTCCCTGGCACTCCTCCATGTGCTGCTTGTCTCGGTTCCACCAACGCAGCCAGGGCACATCAGGGAAGATACAGAAGATACTGGGGCAGATACTGGGGCAGGCAGCAAGGGAGATACCAAGGGTGAAGTTGCTCCACACCTGTGAAGAGACCTCAAGAGCACCAAGAGATGCTTGAGGCTAAATCCATGCAGGCACCACATCTGAATCCCACCTGGATTTGCCTAAACGCTCTCCCTTCCATCTCACCCCCCCCCCCCCAGTCCAATCTCCCCCCGTCGCCAGAGTGCAGGT
>VWYK01071287.1:22595-33763 GCA_013399775.1 Semnornis frantzii | reverse complement strand
ATGGTGAAACATAGAACAGGGATAAGATTTTATGGGGGACAAAGGTTTACACTTAATCCCTGCTTATCTTTACAAACAGAAGTTGTTCTGCAGCTTAAGATGGTTTATATATTCTCACCATGCTTACTTCACTACCTCTATTCAAGGCTTTTTAAACGGCGCCTGTGTTGGTCTTGTATGCTTGATTTGGGACATCTCGAAAAGACAGAGGCTCTGTGTACACTCCCCTGTTGTAACTGCAGTTCATGGTATTGATTACAGAGATCAAGAGACAGTGTAGTCTAGTGGTTAGGACTCTGATCTGTCCTCCTGGGAAGCATTTCTTGGTTCGCTACTGCTGAAAGCCTGAGAAAACCACTTGGTGCTCTGAATTCCCATCCCTTCTCATTGTTGGGTTTTAAAATTGCTATCTGCCCAAGTCTGGATGATTTTTATTGTGTGCATATAGGATTCCCACTCTTGTAGATACTTTCATCGGGCCCAATCTGCATTTGCTAGTTAACATAAACACAAATGACATACTTATTTGAAAGAACCTTTGGGTGGTTTGCTGTGAGGACAGTGATACTTCCAGTGGGGTAAACACAGGTGAGAACAGGAAGCTGCCAAGTACAGACTTGCCCTGTTTTGTTTCCCTGTATTTAAGATTAGATTCAGATTTATCAATTTGTTGAAATATATGCAGTGAGGGTGGCACTTGATACAGAATCAGGCTGAACCAGTCTGATGATTCCTGATAATAGTCAATATATCCTATGAGTGTGAAGCTAACCACATAGTGAACACCCAGGGTGTGCTGGCACCTATGCATTCATATAACCACTGCCACTAATCTGCTTTTGAAATAAGACATAGCAAGAGTTTCCAGGCATTTACTGAACGATCAGTTGCTTTAAAGTTTTCTTCCTGCACCTGCAAGCAACCTCAATCTGTACCTTTGAAATTTAGGTGGTGTTCTTAGGGATGCTATCTTCAGAAAGAAGATACTTATGGTAGTTTAAATGTCAACACTGTAAAATGGATCATTGCTTATTTATTTTTCTGGAAATATCCAGCTAATGTGTTTATTCCATAAGCCAGTAACTTCTCAAGCTTCATTGCCAAAACCTCAACTCCCCTGTTCTCGCTTGCCAAAACCTCTAACTTTCACCCTTACAGCTTTCACAGTGATAGATAAATTAAAGGAAAATAAACTGAACTGAAAATAAAAGAAACAGAAGAAATTATTACACCAAGTATAGTCCCATGTTCATTCAAAAAAGACACCCATTAAGAAAAATATTCTGTCTTTCCAGAAAGATAGGAAAATACAATGGCTTTGCAGCAGCCTTCAGGCACAAGTTGCTGTGGGATTACATCATTTTGATTTTAGAGAACAAGTATAAATCTATTTCTGACATGGAAAACTGGGTTGCAATACTGTCTTTTACATTTGTGCTTGGTTGTAGTTGTCATAAACGTAACTGTAAAATGCTTAGTGATGAATTCCAGTGTTGTAGCCCCCAGGAGATGTTCTGACCTTGGCTGTATATGTGCATATGACAGTGTTGTGCTCTCTCTCTCCAAATCTAAAACACAGACCTATAGAAGCAGGGCAAACCTCTCATATGGACTAGGAATGAATGGGGGTTTAACCATGCTCACTTTTCTGATGATGAACAAAGCTAAAAGAAAAGCTAAGACAAAGGTACTTCCAGTGTTGATAAGATTACTCATTCTAAGAAATAGGTTGCTCATCAAAACGAGTTAAGTGAAAGGGAGGAGACTTCATTTGGTGATAATTTGCAGTAGTTTTTTGTGGAGTACATACTGTGGCAAGTGACGTGTCCTTTCTTGGTGCTGCAGGGAAAGTTTTTGCACTAGAGTCCAAGAACAACTCTCAGAGTCTGGATTTAGCCGAAGCTGAGAAAGCTTGTGTTGACCTGAGCGCTCGCTTAGCAACTGCAGAAGAGCTGAAAAGGGCTGTTCTGGACTGTTCTTTTGCTGACTGCACCACAGGATGGCTCGCTGGTGGCTCCACTGGGTAAGGATAACAGCATAACCCTTCCTGAGAATTATGAATGACAGCTGTCAAGCAGGTTTTCCTCATGGCATATAGCACATAGCCATGTTTATGCCACTGGCTTAAAGCTAAGTGTGCCACTTTCCCAATGAAATTCATTTTGTACAGCTAATATTGCAGCAACACAAATATTTATCAGTCTTGGACCATGAACTTCACAGATCTGAAGCAATTTCCTCTTCCTCTTTCCTTCTGAATTATGTAATCATGGTTCCTTTTCACCTGGCTTGTAGTGGGGTGCTGAGCCCTAGAGGAGCTTGCAGGCTGAGGGCACCATGTTGGAGTTAGTGTAGATGCTCTTGCTGACTCTGTTCCCTACTCCAGAAAGACCTGAGCTTTCCATGGAAACCATGTATCTATCCTGGGTACTTGTGCTTGTCTGAGCAGAGTCACAGAATCATTTAGATTGGAATAGACCTCTGGGATTACTGAGTCCATGTAACTGTGAGTTACATCTCCTATGATAGCACACAGAGTAGTTTGTTGAGAAAGCTCACCAGGAGCTAGTATCAACACTCTTGCTGAATTGTTTGAGGTAGCTTAAGTCAACAAGGCACTAGGCTGAGCTTTGCCTTGCATTACAGATAGTCTTGTGAGATGTCCTGGCCTGCCACAGTCTCATCAGGAAGCATCATTTCCCCTGTAGGGAACGATTCAAAACAGAAATGTAAAAGTGTCCTGTGGTGGAAACTGCTTCTCTCTGCTGATCACAGTGTTGGGAGTCTAAAGCCTGCCTTCATGAGTTCTCCAAAGTCACAATGACTCTCACTGAAATTTAAGAGTTGGAGAACATGTGTTGACATAGGTGCTGGCTGTATGCCAGCAGCTGCATGGCCCTGCCGCTTGCTGCTCTGCTGTGGCTCGTCAAGGCTTCCCAAACCCAAGCTAACTCAGACTCATTTCAGTCTGAACAAATTCAATTACATGGCACTGTGGTGGGCTGAGAACCTTGGCCACAAGTGCCCAGTCTCTTCCAACTTTGAAGTCTTTACAGCATCCCTCAGGAACAGGTAGACAGGCTTCTTATTACAGGGACCAAATCACAGAGGTTAAAAAAAAAAAAAAAAAAAGGCAAATAAAACAGAGGAGCTGAGGACTGCCATGAATGTGTTATGTCAGTGAAGCTGTACAACTGCTCAGAAGGAGCATGCATAGGTCTGAATCCCCTTCTCTCTTGAATCTCTCCTTTGGGCAGCTTACCAGCCACAGCCTTAGAGTAACATCTATATTCATTCCCTGACGTGCTTTACAAAATTCTCATGGGTTAGAAGGTAACACCTAATGTGCTGTCAATGCTTGGTGGTGATAAAGCTTTGTTTTCTCTTGATACTCTTTCCAAGTTTCCAAACTTCAGTATACCATTGAATTTTGTGACAGTTATCAATGAAGTAAGCATTGGAGTTTGTGTATTTTTTGGTGATAAAGCTTCCAAAGGGCAGAAAATTGCTGTGAGTAATGAAAGGGTCAACAAAAGCAACTACTTCCAGGTGTGGTTGTGGGGTTTTTTAGTTTTGGTTTGGTTTGGTTTGGTTTTTTTGTTTGTTTGTTTGTTTGGTTTTGGTTTTGGGTTTTTTGCTTGTTTGTTTGGATGGGTGGTTTTTTTGTTAGTTTGGTTGTTTTTTTCCAGGTGGAAAAGTGTCTGAAAATTTATTTGCATGCACTTTTGGTCATTAAAAGTAATCCAGAAATCTCTCAGGCTATAAGACAGTGATCCTAATTTCACCCCACACTCCCCCCACCCCGCCTAAACCAGTTGCTCAGATGTCCTGCAGGTTGAAGAACCAGGAAAACTATCCATGGCAAAGTTGTTGTACAGATTCTTTTATGCATTTGTATCATGGTTGATGGATAGGAGAAGAAACCATCCCTTTTTTTATCTAAGCAATACCACTACTTAGTCCTGAGGGATCCTCAATTAATTAATACAGGCATTGGAGCTACTAATTGACCAGTTGAGGACCTATCCTTGAATACCTTCAGTATCAAAATGGGATGGAGCGATAGAATTGTACACATCACAGCATCACGAGGAGAGAATGTACACATCTTCATACTGATAGGAAGGAGAGGAAGATTTTGCATCCCTTCTGACTTTCCATTCCTCCAGTAAACCTGCCTTTAATAGGGAAGTCTCTAAACTACTTAACAGAAAGGGCATTGTGGGGTCATCTGCATACCATCACTGTGCAGTCACCACACCATCGCTCTGCAGTCACCACATCTGACCTCAACTGGAAAGCTCCACCAAAGAGAATAGCTCTCACAGTTGGAATCTGATACTCTCTTCTTCTCTGGGACTGTTTCACCCATGGCTGGGCAAGCACCAGAATGTGTGTCACTTGGTTCACTGAACTGGATTGTTTTGACTCTGGGGAAAAACCAGGAAAAGCATAATGCCTAAAAGGGTTGTGCTGGTTTCACTGTTACTTGATGCCACTCTGGAGAAGGAAATGAGCAGCTCAGCACAAAGTGTACAAATGAGACAAAATTACTGAGGTTGGACAAGCTCAAGAAGGATAGAAAGATTTCCAGAGGGACTTAGATGAACAAACAAAATTACAACAAATGGAGTTCAGTAATAATACATACAGGAGGAAATGCTTTCTACTTAAAGATATCTCTCAGAGTTCTGATTTATCTCTGTCAGCTCAGGAAAGATATGCAGATGTCACTATAGACAGCACAAAAAACCCCCAAAACATCTATGTCAAACTGCATCTGTAGTAAAAACAAATAAGCAAAGTTTATAGAGTGCTTATGGAGTGGGATGGAGAAGATGAGAAAAATATACATACACCTACCCATTGAGGTCAGTGAAACAGCCTCCTTTGCACCACTGTATGCATTATTGGTACCACATAGAATCACAGTCACAGAATGTCGGGGGCTGGAAGGCACCTCAAAAGCTCATCCAGTCCAACCCCCCGGCCAGAGCAGGATCATCTGTACCAGATCATACAGGAACACATCCAGGCAGGTCTTGAATATCTCCAGAGAGGGAGACTCCAATGCAAGAAAGGTTCTAAAACGGGTTTAAACAAGGACTTGAGAACTATCAAAGGAATGGAAAAGCTATCAAGAAGGGACTCAAAATAATTCACTAAATCAGTTACTTAAACACATCTATGATTACCTGCTCAATACTCCAGACATTTACTTGGTAAATGGAAATGTAACAGCAAGGATAAGGGACAGTTGGTAAATAGAAAATCTTCAATCCATGCACAGCTAATTTAGCACAGAGTGGGGAAAACAGGCTTCACTGCATGCTCAGAGCATTCCACAAGGGTGGGAAATTATTTCCAAAAGAAAAGGCTCCTCACTGGGCACACCTTGTCTTGATGGACCACCACAACTTTGAATGTGCTAGCATGGCCCAGGGACAAAAATGGCCTCCTTAAGTTTGCCAGGTTCAAAACCACTCAGAGCTTCAAAGATTAGATCTAAAAGCTTGGATTGCTCCCAGTATCTGACTTGTGTCCAGTGCAGATCACAGAGCTTTAGTCTAATATTCTCCCATATCCTCTTGGACTGTGTATAGCGGAAAGGAGAGGAATAAGAGGGAACGCGATAAAAGAAGTTCCTAATTTCAGGAAGAATGCAGTTTGCTTTATTTATTTGGTGCCTGGAAAGTATCCCAAATCTTCCCCCTGAGGAAAACTGCATTAGGTATTGGCAGTAGAAGTAAACAGAAACAAATTATGTGACTGAAGTCATTATAGTGTTGCAGATTTTCTGACATGCTTCAGTCCTCCTTCTAGCACATAGACTTAAACCTGAGCAGGAGCAGTGGCAGAGATATAAACACCTTTTCACCTTTAGATCAGTTTCCCAGGTTTTGCAAAAGTCAATGCTTTGCCTATTTGATGGTCTTAGCGAATAATTACAACCCCACTTCAAGTCAGTATATCCATTACTGCTGCCTGTTGTGTCATTGTTTTTATAACCAAACGAAGGCTTGGAAACCCATGGGAATTACAACACAGGCACATCACTGGGTCAGCATCAGCATATTCATAGTGCCTGCTCTCTGGGCTAAAAGAAGTCAGTCTGAAGAAGTATCTCAGTCTGGGTGACTGTCAAAGCTTTGAAGCCTTTTGTGTAAATGTTGATCCCTATGTAAAGGTTTTGAGACTATAGTGGGATACACTCTGTTGGAGGTTGTGGTCACCCAGCTCACTCCAAACTACTCCTTACTGAGCTGCTACAGTACCTGCTGCCTCCTCATCTGTGCTGGTAGAAGTGCTCATTTCTTGTCTATTTTAGGTCAGAAGTTAAGAGAGTGGGCAACCAGCTACCAGTTAGGGTGTCAAAAAGCATTGTTCTGCAGAGAGTGGTGCTGGTGGGAGAAGACATCAGTGTGCTGATAAAGATGTTCATCTTGCACTCCCTGACCCACTTCAGTCCCTCCAAACCAGGCTAGCACAAGCAGCTTGACAAATATAAAATCATAGAATGGTTTGTGTTGGAAGAGATGTATAAAAGTCATCTAAACCAGCCCCTACTGCACTGAGCAGGGATATCTTCAACTAGATCAGGTTGTTCAGAGCCCTGTTCACCCTGATCTTGGATGTTTCCAGGAATGGGGTTTCTACCCCCTCTTTGAGCATCCTGTGACAGTGTTCAACCACTCTCAGTGTAAAAAAAGTCTTCCTTATACCTAGTTGAAATATACCCTCTTTTAGTTTAAAATCATCATCCCTTCTCCTGTTACAACAGGGTCTGCTGAAAAGACTGCCTCTATCTTTCTCATAGGCCCCCCTTTAAGTACTGAAAGACCACAGTAAGGTCTTCCTTAGAGGTTGTGGAGTCTCCTTCTCTGGAGACTTTCAAAACCCACCTGAATGCCTTCCTGTGTGAACTACCCTAGGGGATCCTGCTTTGGCAGGGAAGTTGGATTCAATGATCCCTGGAGGACTCTTCCAACCTCTAAGGTTCTGTGATTCTGTAATTCCTGGAGCCTTCTCTTCTCCAGGCTGAAGAACCCCAACCCTCTCAGCCTGTCTTAATATGAATCAATTCAACTGTAGGATGGAAATTGCTTAAACAAATAAGTCCCTGCCAGCAAATCCAGAGAGACAATAAACTGGATGGTTTTGTGGTTTGAGCAGCCTGGGACAGAACCTCTCTCACAGGCACAATGGGATGTTTTTTGTCTTCCACTTCCAGTTGTTCAGACCAATCCAATTCAGAGTTCAGGGCTGTTTGCCCGGCCAACCATTTACCTGACGTGTAACTTACAGAGGATCACACAGAGAGTTACATTTCAGGAAATGAAATGGCATTAGGCAGGTCTCATTTGTCAGCTGAGCCCTATTACACACCCTCTCATGGCTTGTTTGCATGGCAGACAAGTGAGTCAGTAAAAGCAGCAAGTGATCTGCCAGAAGAGAAATGAAAAAAAGGTGATAGTGTTCTCTGAAGGGCTCTCACTGCTATCTTCTGAGTCCAGATTTTGCACTGGAAAACTTTGTGTTGAGTCCTCCAGCGCTGGCCACCATATCCTGTAGGATTTGTTCTTCATTTCTGGTGATTTTTGAACTTGGAAAGTGAACATGATCATCCCTCTGTATTAGAAAGAAGCTAAATACTTTAGAAAATGTAAGCATTCTTTACAGCTTATGTTAAGACATTCACTGTATTTCTACTCATTTTCATCTCTTTCCTAGAACCAAAAAGCTGAAGCTGACCTATTCCCTATCCCATTCCTTGTTTGTCTGCAAAGGACTGAAGCTGTGTATCTCTTCCATAGAGCTCTGAAGCTCTGCATCAACTTTCTCTTATGTGATAGAGCTTCGGCAGGTCTGTCAACCTGTCCCTTTGCATTCAATTGCTCCAGGCTGGTTCCTGCCTAGTTCCTGCAGGGTCTATTTCAGAGGAGACAGCTGGAGCAAGCAAGCAGAGTCAGCTACAATAAGTCTTGCTATAGGAGTCAGAAGACTGGGGTTCTGACCACAGACCAGATGTTTGCTGCTAGGAAAATTACTTCATCTCTATTTTTTCCTTCCTTTTGTTAGCTTCTTGAGCTTTGCTCTGACTCCTATTGAATGCTTCTACAGTGTCAAACACAAAAGGGCCCTGACTGCAGATGACACCAGTGGGAAATGTAATAATAAGAATGAGAAATGACATTTCTCAAGCCTACCTACTTCTTTTTCTGCATACTATGGGGGACTTAGAATAGGGGGGGACCTGGAAGCAGGGGAATAACAGCACGTTTCTTAGGAAAGAAAAAACCAATATCCAAGGGATGAAAGAAAGCTCAGTGCCTAACCACTACCATGAAAGCATCTGTGTGTGCAAACCTTAAGGTCTTGGGCCCCATGAAATCTCTCCATGTGTGGATGCTGTAACAGCCTCACTTGATTCTTTGCAGCCCTGTATGATAGATCAGCTTGGAAAGTTCTGGGCTTTATTTCGTGGCTGTGCTCTGCTGCCTGGTAATAATGTATATGGATTTGCTTCCAGACGTATGGATGAGTTAGGTCAACTGATTCTCTTCTGGAGAAAAATTTGGCCATACCTGACAAGATGTGGTCCAATGCTGCAGTTGCTTATGAAACTTGCCTGAGGAGGTCTTGCAGTTTGAAAGGCTTTCATGTCACACACTCTAGTCCCAGGAAAAACAGAGTACTTATGTTTCAGGAATAGGAAGGGCTACAAGAAGCTCAGTCAGGAAGACACTTAAATGTCATGTATGGACATGGCCAGTTTACTGCAAGGAATGGTATCACTGAGAGACATAGACATGAGCCACTTAGCTTCAGCCTTGGGGGTGTGCACAAATCTTTTCTTGGCACAGCTCGACAAGTGTGGGGCCAAGGCATGGCAGCCATGGCTCTTGTGAAACAGGCAGCCCAATAACTGAAGTATTTCTCATCAAATGTACTTTCCCAGGAAAAGCATTATATAAAAGAAGATACATTTTGGATGTATTTTCTAGGACAAGCATCCCAAACACCATCTGCCAAACTGTAGCACCAGAGTCTTCAGAGAAGCCATTTACAGAGCTGGGACCTGTGCTTTGAAACTGTATTTTTACTGGGAGGATTTTAAAAGAAATGTTGAGGGCTTTAGCAAAGCTTTATCAAAATTTTGGGGGAAAAAAAAAAGAGAAAAAGAAAAAGAAAAAGAAAAAGAAAAAGAAAAAGAAAAAGAAAAAGAAAAAGAAAAAGAAAAAGAAAAAGAAAAAGAAAAAGAAAAAGAAAAAGAAAAAGAAAAAGAAAAAGAAAAAGAAAAAGAAAAAGAAAAAGAAAGGGTGTGGCAGTGAAATTGGATAATGCCAGAAGCTTAGAACTCGTTGTTCAGGCCAAGGAATATCACAATACTACATTAGCCAGTTTCAATGCCCATCTTGCAGGGTGCTGGGCCATCATATTTAAACTGTATTCTTGCCCTAAAAGGTTGGACTAGATGATCCTTGAGGTCCCTTCCAACCTGGTATTCTATTAATATTGACCAGGAAGGTAAAACTAACTTCAGAGATGGACTAACAGAAATGAGGTGCAGGGTAACAGTATTACATGAAGACTAGTAGGAGTTCCTGCCTTAAGCAAACAGCTGAGCTGGAGAAGGCAGAACAGGAGACCACACTGGTGGTAGCCACAGAACACAGGATGGCAGTGAGCCTGTTATAAAATAAATCATCTGACATAAAAATTGTGAGTACAAGAAGTGCAAAATGTGATCCTCCTAAAAGATACTCAGCAGCTCTTCTGGGAGAGAGAGAGCAGTACTGAAAGGCTTGAATTGGTGAGACACCTTCGGCAATAGTGCAATGTAGTTCTGGGCATACGAGCTCAGAAGGGATGAGTTCAGGCCAGGCTCAATCAGAGAAAGCTTCTCCCTGATCAGGAATTATTTATGGTGATCAGTTTGTTTAGCCTGGCAGAATGAATGCAGAAGGGAGCTGTGCTAACTCATAGCAGCTGCACACAAGAGACTAGTGCTAGGATTTTACCTTCCCAGTCAGATCTGATGAGGCTGATTTTCTCATTTTTAAAAAGAGCTTCACTTATTTTGCCCTTTCGAAGAATCTCTGTAATGTTTCACCCTACCTGAGAGCCTTTTGTCTGAGAATTGAGCTTCTTCATAAATCAACAGCGTTCAGCATCCCTTCCTTCCTTTCTTTCTTTTCTTTCTTTTCTTTCTTTCTTTCTTTCTTTCTTTCTTTCTTTCTTTCTTTCTTTCTTTCTTTCTTTCTTTCTTTCTTTCTTTCTTTCTTTCTTTCTTTCTTTCTTTCTTTCTTTCTTTCTTTCTTTCTTTCTTTCTTTCTTTCTTTCTTTCTTTCTTTCTTTCTTTCTTTCTCTCTTTCTCTCTTTCTCTCTTTCTCTCTTTCTCTCTTTCTCTCTTTCTCTCTTCCTTTCTTCCTTTCTTTTTTCCCATTGCTAGCTAATCAATAACACCTGCTATGAAAGCTACAGGTTAAACTGCAACAGACAAAATGAAATTGGGTAAACCCAACTTTCTGGTAATGGTTGGTGTGTCTTTGAGCTCCCAACTAGGATAGGCTGGGAAGCAACATGATTCTCCTCTCCATGCACTAAGAATGCTCAAATTACTTGTACATAGTGATACTGCAGTAAAATGCCTATATAAAAATCTTTCATACTAAGCTACAGTATGAAAATCTGCACGAATGGGCCATATTTATTTAATGAACAGAGGCCTTACTATTTCAGTAGCCTTATGCACAATTTTAAGCACAAAAGGCTGCATTTTGGTGTATATTTTTAAGAATCTAAAGGATATTGGTTCTGCCTTGGTAAGACCTCCTTTTTGACATTTCCAGTGGCAGTATTGCTGTTGGAATGTCTTCATGTCACACTTAGCAGCTGCTTTCTTTGGGTCACATCCAGCCAAAATTAGCCTCTATAGTTCCCAGTCAACAGACTTTCCAAAGCCCACCTGTGCTCTCCTTCATGACTTCTCAGGGAAATTTTCTTCCCTTTGGTAACCATGAACATGTCATTTATGTTTTATTCCTCATCAGAGCCAGCTCTATAATTTGCAGTTTCCCAAACTACAGAAGGGAAAGACTAAGAATAAAAATCCTCTAACTTGGCTTCCCAACTACTGATTTTTTTTTAATTTCTTTTTTTTTTTT
>VWYK01071287.1:9049-22564 GCA_013399775.1 Semnornis frantzii | reverse complement strand
TTTTTAATTTCTTTTTTTTTTTTCCCCCCCTCTCACCTAGTTACTGAAACACAAGTGGTAAAGCTGGCCCATGGAAAAGAAAAAAAATAGCACAGGATGTTAAAGATTTATCTTGACTAAGAAAAGTGATGAAGTTTTTAACTTTCTAATTAGGGGAAGGTTTGTTATAGTTACATTAGGCTATGAATCAGGCTTTCACAGTGCCTCAGCTAACACATTGTTGATGATGTTCTTCTGAGTTGAATATATTCATGTGCAAGTTCATACTACTATGAATAAATGTCATAAGACCATTCTGACTCAGTTCAGTGAATTTATTGACTAAGACTACAAAACTTAACAATCAACTGACAGATAAGGCAGTGACTACAAAACATCCCAGTCCCACCTACTGGTGCTGGTTCACACTGTGTCATATAAACTCAGCTGTTAACTCCATATGTTTTAACTTGGGTTTGCTGAAAAGTTTTCAATGGTTACAAAACTGGAAATAAATTTAGCAGGGAAATTTGCAAATTCAGAATTCATAAAATCTTAGAAAGCACAAGTATCAGTAGATACTCCTGTAAACAAAATGTATAATGTGTGTGTTTATTATATATATCTTTTTTATGCATGCATATTTGCAGTAGATACAATTAGGCATTGTTTAGTATGGCTTCAGCACATCATGATGACACACTTAATAGCATATATTACATAATGGCATATTATGACATATTGTATGTAGCTTTTCTGTGATCTTCTTTGCACAGAGGAATTAGAAGTGCAAAATGCACCAATTACTCATTGGTTGCATAATACACTAGAAATGGTTTAACTAGTGCAAGAGTGAGTGGAAGGCTTCTAGGAAGTCTAATTCATACCTTTTTGTGCTACCTTATTGTTCTCCTCCTCCTCTACTCTGCCCTGGTGAGGGCACAACTGGAGTACTGTGTCCAGTTCTGGGCCCCCCCAGTTCAAGAAGGACATAGAACTGCTTGAGAGAGCCCAGTGTAGAGCCACAAAGATAGTTAAGGGAATGGAACATCTCTGTTAGGAGGAGAGCCTGAGGGAGCTGTGCTGCTGGGAGAAGAGAAGACTGAGAGGTGACCTCATTGATGTTTATAAATATGTAAAACTGAGTGTCGCGAGGCTGGAGCCAGGCTCTGCTCGGTGATGCCCAGTGGCAGGACAAGGGGCAATGGGTGGAAGCTGAGGCATAGGAAGTGCCATGGATACATGAGGAAAAATGTTTTCACTGTGAGGATGACAGAACACTGCAATGGGCGGCCCAGGGGGGTTGTGGAGTCTCCCTCTCTGGAGATATTCAAGACCTGCCTGGATCCATTCCTGTGTGATCTGATCAAAGTGATCCTGCTCTGGCAGGGAGGTTGGACTAGATGAGCTTTTGATGTCCCTTCCAGCTCCTGACATTCTGTGATTCTGTGATAGATACTAAATATTCTCCTTGTGTGTGTGCATGATAAATGCAAGATCTGAGTCATGACACAGGAAAACAGTTATCAGCTTGGCCTTCTTTTGGGGTAGGTACAGAGAAGGGACTATTAATTGTTTTCAGTTGGATGAACTGTGTTTTACAGTGGGAATTAAACTGAGGTTCAACATAGCGCAGTCTCTCTGGTCTCTTGTTTTCTCACTTGAGAGAAGATGCACCATGAAGCAGGGTGGGCTGGGTTACAGTGGATTGAGAAGGTTCTCTTTAGTTTGGGGTTTGTCAAGGTACAAAAGGAGACACCATCAGGCACCCTCCCACTCTCCATCACAGAAAGAGCTGTTGTGAAGACCTCTAAAACCCCTCCTTCCCTACTACATTTTTACTTTACTGGTAGCATGTGGTATCTACACAATCTGTAGCAGTACCATGTGTGATTGATTTTTGTGCTGTGATTGTGAGTTCTCGGCCATATAAGAGTGATTTTCAAACATGCATGGACATTGTGAGCAGATGTGTGTTAAATACAGAGGATTATTATGGATGATCTGCTGTATCTGGACTCGGCATGCTGCTTCTACTGTCATAAGAGATCTCCATAGAAGGAGAAATAAAATTGCATTTTTGCTAAACACAAGGTAGAAAACTGTGCATTACACTGCTATAAGCTGTGAGGTGCAGCTGACAGGCTGGAGGGCAGGGATGCCATCCAGAGGGACCTGGACAGGCTGGAGAGGAATGGAGCAAAGCTGAGGGTGGGGAGATTCAGACTGGATGTGGGGAGGAAGTTCTTCAGCATGAAAGTGGTGAAAGCCTGGCAGGGATTGCCCACGGAGGTGGTTGAGGCCCCATCCCTGGAGGTGTTTAAGGCCAGGCTGGATGAGGCTCTGGGCAGCCTGATCTAGGGTAGGGTGTCCCTGCCCATGGCAGGGGGGTTGGAACTAGATGATCCTTGTGGTCCCTTCCAACCCTGACTGATTCTATGATTCTATGGTTCTGTGATCCTATGTGTGCTTTGATGAATAATGAGTGAGTCTAAATTCAATTACTATATGAAAATAGCAGTGAATAGGATTAAAGTTCCATGCATGACTGCATTCTTCTAAAGGGCTGGGTAGGTGGATGCATCCCTAAAAAAAAAAATATTCTACATTTGTGGTATCATCCTCTTCATGATGTAACAATTCCAGTGAAGAATCAAATTAGGCAGTACATTTCCACAACTTCTCTGCGGGGTGCTGGAAAAATGGTTGGTTGGGTTTTTGTTTCTTCTTTCAGTGTTGCCTAAGAAATTTTAAAACCTGCTGAACTCTTTAGTTTGGAGAAGAGGAGCCTGAGGGTTGACATCATTCAGATTTAGAAATCTGTAAAGAGCGAGTGTCAAGAGGCTGGAGCCAGGATCTGCTTGGTGATGCCCAGTGACAGGACAAGGGGCAATGGGTGGAAGTTGAGGCATGGGAAGTTCCATGGAAACATAAATCATAGAATGGTTTATGTTGGAAAGGACCTCAAAGATCATCTAGTTCCAACCTCCTGCCAGAGGAAACATATTTTCACTGAGAGGATAACAGAACACTGGAACAGGCTGCCCAGGGGGATTGTGGAGTCTCCTTCTCTGGAGATATTCAAGACTCACCTGGATCCATTCCTGTGATCTGGTACAGGAGATCCTGCTCTGGCAGGGAGATTGGACTGGATGAGCTTTTGATGTCCCTTCCAACCCCTGACATTCTGTGAGTCTGTGACTCTGAATTGATAGTCACTCTTTAGCCCTCTAATGAAAACAGTAACAAAGTTAAAAGCATCAAAACCTACCTTTTTGAACTTAGACAAAGGGGTACCTAGGTATTTATCATTAAGAATGAAAACCTAGTATTTTGGGATTTAAGGAAACAAAGGAAACAATGTGGCCTGATTCTCAGAGACCAGAATCTTCCAATGACAACAATCTGCAGACTACTTTTGTCTGTGTTTGGTTGGTTTTTGGTTGTTTGTTTGCTGAGGTTTGTTTGTTTGGGGGTTTTGTTGGTTTTGTTTGGGTTCGGTTTGTTGTTTTTTTTAAGAGTCTGAAAACTTAAGTACACAGAGACTAAAGGCACACATTTTCAAAGACAGGTCAGCATCTGTCTAGTCAGTGCTGCAAGGCTGAACTGATCATCCTGCCTGAGTGAGTGAGTGATTGATTATTGGGAAGATTAAAATTGTTAAGTCACTTTTTGAAGGGAAGCATAACTGTACAGCTCACTTGGGCCTTGTTAGACCTAGTGGAACAATGTGTGAATACACACAAACTTTTTCTAATTGGTGGCTTGATCCTCCCAGACAGTTCAGTCCTCTTCATTAGGTCACTTTTCTCTAGTTGCCTGATTACTGAGTGGGAGGATTCAGACTTTAAATGCATTAAATTCAAATAGAAATTGAGTTTAAAGCGGTATGGACAATACCATCCTGCAGGTGACCCTCCAAAAAAAATCAAGGGATGTTTTCCAAACAAAGGAAACTTATTTGATCTGAAATTGTAAAGGGGATCTCAGTAGGGGGTGGCATCATGTTTTCCAGAGCAGGAACCATTCTGGTATGTATGTATGACCCCCACCATATGGCTTGTTTCATGCTATTTTCATTTGTTTCCTTTCAAAGAACATTAAAGTTGCCTATTTGCTACCTGAAAGCTAAGACATGCCAGAATGGAGAGATGTTGTACAATCATAATTCAGCCCACTTCTGTAAATCAATTGTTATATGGTATTTAAGTGCATGATCTGGGTTTCCACTGGATTTTTTTTGTCTGCTCAGCGTGGGGGCAGTCAGTCAACATTCATTTTATTCCTCAAACTGAGCATGGGGCTGATGGCAAAATCGGTTCAACCATCACACAATACAAAATGATAAACTTCCTGCCCTGGAAGGATTCCTCTGTGGAAAGCATTTTTGTCTTGCTTTCGCTAGAAGAGCTGACCCTGCAACGCTTTTACAAATCTGCTGTCCACAAAAAAATAAACCCCACACCATTAATATCCAGCTGCAAAAATTTGGGCTGAGTTCACTTTCCCAGCCTTCGTGACCTTCTGTTTAACAGTCAAACCAGTGTTTTCTGCAACAAACTCTCTTCTATTTGTCAGTTTCAAGCAGCCAGGACAGCTGAGAGAAGAGATAATTAGTAATCTCTTCCTTCACGTTCAGTGTCTACGGAGTTGTGAAAGTAAATGCAGATTTATTACCTTTGTTTGAGCCTGTGAATCGCAACAAGATGGATTAGGCACTGCTGAGTATCACAGCAGGAAAAAGGAGTTTACACAAGAGGGTGGAATTACTGCTTAAAAAAATAAAATAGCAGTTTTTCTTCCAAAGACTCAAGATGAATTTTCAGAGCTTGCCTGTGTTAGCTTTTGGGCAGTTAACTATGCGACCTTACTGGTCTTTTAATGCCGATGATTTATCATCTTTCAGACCAAATCTGAGTATTCTGCTCATTCTTATCCAGGTGCCATTGATGGGAATCTGTATTGCTGGAATGTGAGAGCTGAATATGGCCTCAGATACTCTGGGACTTGGTCTAATGTTTGGAAGTATCACAGATATAATAAGATAAACATTCTCTGTTGCTTCCTATGCCTTGAATTGAGCTACAGCAAACGATTTTTTTTAATCACTGCTAACTCTCCCTTGGCTTTTCCCATAGATCTTCCCACGCCAATGCTTTCTGTGCCAACCCTTAAACAGTTCAGCTGAGGCTAAAGCCTGATGACTGTGATAAAAGATCTCCAAATTTCACCTGCATGTACCACTTCAGAAGATTTCTGATGATATTTTTTTTCTTCTTCTTCTTCTTCTTTATTTTAGGACAATTACATGCAGAAAGACGGGCAGCAAACAGCAGAGCGTGAAAGCCATTGATGTTAAAATTGAAACCGATCGCTTTGTGAATGACCAATATGATGCTTTTTGTGTAAAGGATGAAGGTCAGCACTGATATACTATTGAAATAACACACAGTCATCACTGTCTTGCAACGCTAGAAGTTTTGCCTTCCTCTTTTTTTCTGTGCTGAGAGGCACAGAGAGAATGTTAAGGAGTCAATCTTTATAGCAGTCACCTGCTAGGTCAGCCAATTGCTGCAAAGATATTGGGGGTAGGAAATAAATTGCATTAATTTTTCATCTTTGCTGCAGTTTTGCCAGTTCAAACAGCACTGCTGATCTGGTAGAGCCCATTTTGTTGTTCACAGGATAAACTTTGTAGGAAAAAACTATACCTGACACCATTAGAACTGAGATGCCTGAAGCATTTCCCATACTCAGCACGGTGGTTAAATATAACTCCCAAAGCTGGCTTCCAACTGCAAACCACCACGCTGTTCTGTATGTATCAGTATACAACATTTCATGGAATCATTTTGCATACAAACTTCATAGCCTCAATGCTATTTTTGTTTTGGGGTGGGTTGGTTTTTTTTTTTTTTTGGTAACGAGTGTAGACCAGCCCACTGGGGACCTTGCCATATCATGGCTGATTCTGAAAACCAATTTATTTCCAGTTAGACTTTTAGATATTCAAATGCTGTAACTCATAAGCAAAGACAGATTCTGAAGTAAAAAAGTGAATTGACTACTGATAGGCAGGATTGTGTAAAGAAGTTTGGGAACCCCTGAAACGGGTTGATGGTGCCCACAGTGAAGTTTCACATCTCATTTCCAACAAAAGCAGGGAATGGCACTTAGTGGGAAGCAAAAGTTCACAGCATAGGAAGGCATTTTGATAAGCAGTGAGCAGTGGGGATGAAAATATGGCTGGAGTGAAACATGGCAGAGGTGATGTATATTTGCTGTGTACCCAGTTGTTCAAAAATCACAGAGACTGGCTGAGCATCCTCTCAAGTCACCCTCGTGATAACAGCTCCAGGCTGCGTGCCTCTATGAGTGATGCCATCTCTGTCACCCAGTTGCTAATGTGGTCACACAAGCACCTTTGTGCTTTCTTCCATGCTGCTCCTCACATATAGGAGCAGCTCCCAGTAAACATCTATAAAACTCACTCATTGTCTTCTTTCAAATCTCTCTTTTGTCATCACCCCCCCCTCGAGAAAAACCTTGCAGTGGGTGGGACAGCTGTGGGAGGCTGAAATCATTGCTCTTGCCACTATTGTTCCATTGTGCCCTTGTGCTCCCCTGTGTGTCTCCACCTTCTGCGTCTGAGCTTACACGTAGATGTGGAATCTTGCCCTTTGCATCTGGTTACTGCTCACAGTAAAGAGGCCAAAGTGAAGATATGAACATGGTCTGACAGTGCTTGTTGGAAAGGAGTGCTGCACTAGACTTGGAAATTGCACAGTTAAAACTCAGGGGCAAATTCAGATCTTTGCAAAGAAGAGACAGTTTATGGACAGCTTACTTTGTACAAGTCAGGGAGTTGCCTGATGGCAGAGCAATCATGCAATGTCCTTTCCCACAGAAACACTTGGCAATAAGCTCCCCTCTTCTTTGAACGTATAAAAAATTGTGGGTCACAGGATGTTAGAGGTTGGAGCTGGAGCGAGCGCAGAGGAGGGCAACGAAGCTGGGGAAGAACCTGGAGAATAAATCTTATGAAGAGTGACTGAGGGAGCTGGGGATGGTTAGTGTGAAAAAGAGGAGGCTGAAGGGAGACTTCATTGCTGTCTACATCTGTCTGAAAGGATGTTGTGGAGAGGATGGTGCCGGTCTCTTCTTGGAGGTAATTAGTGATAGAATAAGAGAGGATGGCCTCAAGTTGTGACTGTGTAGGTTTAGACCAGACATTAGGAAAAAAAAAAATCAGAAAAAGAAAGAGTGGTCAGGAATCAAAAAGGGCTGCCCAGGGAGGTGGTGGAGTCACCAACCCTAGATGGTGTTTTAAAGTCATTTGGATGCGATGCTTGGGGATATGATTTAGGGTGAATCTTGTTCTTGGTTGGACTCCGTGATCCTGAGGGTCTTTTCCAATCTAAATGTTTCTGTGATTCTGTTGGAAAGGACCTCTGAAGATCTTTGAGTCCAACCACCCTGCCAGAGCGGGATCATATAATCTAGCAGAGGTAGATGCAGAGTCAGTGTTTGAATAGCGAGGCTTAAGTGAGGCTGAGTGGCAGAGCCTAGCCTGTAATTGGTATGAAAAGAGCAAAGTTCAGAAAGGCAAGAGCCTTAATGTGCAAATGTAACACACAGTAACTCACAAAGCATCTGACTGATGAAAGCACAACTGCAATGCTGCTCTCAGTTTTGGAGAGTAAATCACAGGCCCACGGAATCATTTTGATTGGGAAAGACATTTAATATCAAGTCCAACCATATCCAGTAAGAAGCAGCAGGAGCAGATCCTCAGCCATAGTATATCTGTTCTATTCTGTATGTGTGGCTACTAACTATATCTCTAAGTTATGATCAATGCAATGTTTCTTAACTGAAACCTTTCAAATATGGATTTTTTTTTTTTTATTTTAGGAAAGTGAACATTGGTACAATTTCAGTTGCAATTCAGTGATACATTAGGGTTAAGACATATGTATTGAGATTGAATTGTTTTGCCCTGCTAGAAGTGACAAATCCCAGGTTTCTTAACAGAGACTTCTGTCCCCACAGCAATAACTGCATTCCCCAAGATAACTGCAAGCCTTTTAATTTCTTCTTTATCCATCCAACACCCATAGAGAATGTATCTGTTTCTTTCTCCACTATTCCTTAACCTCTCTCTCTACCTGTCACCTCCCTGCCTTGCTATGTCACAGCACGGCTGACTGGGCTGTGGCTACCTTACAAGCAGGAATGTGCTGGTTTGTCCACCAGTGTGTAATGCCAACTGGCTGGCCAGCACTGCACTTGGGAACAGGTCAGAGCTGAGTCCTACCCATGCCCATCCCAAGAGAAAAGACACTTGGTTTGGAATATTTTCTCTTTTAAACTCATCTTACCAAAATGAGCAGGCACTCAGCAGCTTTCCCTTTGTCAGGCTTGGCTGAGATCAGCCAAAGGCTCAGTGAGACTGGCAGGTTTAGGACAGACAGAGGGAACAGGCGCATCAGCCTTTTCTTCAGAGGATTAATTGATGGTAACAGCTCTTCACAACCCTGTTTCGAGTTCTTAAGGTTGTGCAAAAGGCATTTTACACCTTCATGAAACTTTCCATCACAAAATTCCCTTCTTAAGCCTTGATTTCTAATTAGCATTTACTCAATTGACATTAAGAATCAAGAATCATAGAGTCATAGAATCATAGAATCATAGAATCACAGAATCACAGAATCATAGAATCGTAGAATCATAGAACCATAGAATCATAGAATCAGTCAGGGATGGAAGGGACCACAAGGATCATTTAGTTCCAACCCTCCAAGCCTAGATCAGGCTGGCCAGAGCCTCATCCAGCCTGGCCTTAAACACCTCCAGAGATGGGGCCTCAACCACCTCCCTGGGCAATCCATTCCAGGGTCTTGCCACCCTCATGGTGAAGAACTTCCTCCTCATACCCAGTCTGAATCTCCCCACCTGCAGCTTGTGAGCAGGCTCATTTGAATTGCTCCAGCACACACCTCAGCACACCTCAGCAGCAGCTGGAGGCTAGGAAAGAGCTCTGAGTATATGAGGAGGATTAGGTTTGTACAAATAAAAATCCTGAAGAGTGAGACAGTTTTCCTTTCTGTGCTTCTGAAACAGATTTTGTTCTGCATGCACAGAGGAATTACAGCAATATTTGATACTCAAAGTTGTTCTTTGCAGGGCATCAGTTCTAAGAGTTATGTCTGACAGGGAAAGCTGTAGCTGTGATGTTTTATGAATGCTGTGAGTATAGCTGCAGGTTTTGCAGGACGGAGAAATTTGTCCTCTCAGCTTCTTGTAAACAAATGTTTTATGCAGCCATTAGAGTCAGGAAGACAACTCTGAACCGCCAGCTTTGGAGCTGCTGAGATCAGAGAGTTTCTTTCTTAGCCCCAAGTGCCAAAAATTACCTAAAAATATATTAGATTCTGCCTCTTCTGAAAATAGAGTGTCACACGTTAAGTCAGATCTGGCCCACAGAGTGTGCATTTATTCTCTATCAAAGCTCATAAGAAAATGCCTCGAAGTCTGAAAGAGATAAAAGCAAGAAAACCAGAAACCTGCAGTTTTTCCTATCAGTCTTATTTTTTTCCTGCAGGACCACACACCATTCAACTCCTTATACATCTCTAATCCTCTCTGTTCCCTTTCCTGTTTCTTTTTTTTTTTCTTATTTCCCTCCCCCCACTCCACTTTTTAAAGCAATAAAGGAAAGATCTCTTTCTTGATAGCTCCCAGATTTTACTGTCTCTTTTCTGTTGGTGACCCACTGATATTTACAGGCAATGAGATCAATCTTTATTCCATAAGGCTTTGATTTGCTGCCACCATAGAAAAACTAAACAGGCAGCAACTTGTAATAGCATGGAGGGTAAATGCAAATAAAACTTTGTTAAACACAACTGCTGGCTCCAGATACCCATTAAGGATTGATGGTTTATGTACATATTTCAATTTGCCTTTTAAAACACACCTGGGGAAAAAAAAAAAAAAAAAGAAAAAATAAATGAGTGTGTTCTTTACAGGAAATATATTAAATGCAGCCTCCAAGAGCAATCAAACTGCCATTTGCTTTATGTGAGATTTGAAGTGTTCCTTTGTATTTATCATCCTTTGCTGTGGAGATGAAGTTTTAATTTTTTTTTTTCATTGCTACAGCTTTCTTTTCCAGAGCTTTGCATAGAGTGGGCAGTGAATTTCCAGTTACCTGGTAATGTCATTTAAACCAATACATTCTTACAAGCCCTGTTGAAAGAGGTGTTGGCATCCTAACATTGGTAGCTTACAAGCAGCACTTGTATTGGCTGTGACTGACCGGGTTTTGGTTCTTTGTACTCTATTTGTGCTCAGTATTTTTGTCCAAAAAGAAAAATTCCATGGACTTTCGTGTCTTTGCAGTCAAGAAGGAAAACAAACAAGCACACTACTCTTTCACAGGGCTGAGAGCTAAGAGTTGCATTTTCCAATTTCTTAATGATGAGATGACATCCTATAAATTCCAGTGGTCTCTCTGGATAAACTCTGCTGAATTAGGCAGTTGTAGCAGGGGATGCTTTACGTCAAAGGGGATGTTTCATGTCAGATTTCTGAGCATGGTATACAGTTACAGGCTGCAGTTGTAGATAATCAGATTTCAGTAGATTCCCAGTTCTGCCTGGTGTAGAAGCTGCAGTTTACTTATTTTCTGTGTTGATGGGGGTTTTGCACCAATCTTAGACTCTCCTCTCTGTAGGCAGTGTTTCATCAAGACAGCTCATAAAAAGCCTTTGCAAACTGATAGCATGCTTGTAGTTTAAACCAAGAATCACAGAAGCACAGAATTAACCAGGTTGGAAAAGATCTCTAGGGTCATCAAGTCCAACCTATCACCTAACCCTTCTAATTAACTAACCCATGGCATTAATTGCCTCATCCAGCCTCCTCTTAAACACCTTCAGGAATGGCGACTCCACCACCTCCCCAGGCAGCCCATTCCAATGCCAATCACGCTTTCCATGTGGAATTTCTTCCTAATATTCAGCCTAAGCCTGCCCTGGCACAGTTTGAGACTGTGTCCTCTTGTTCAAGAAGATTTGAATCTGGACTGGGGAGGAGGAGCACTGTATTCTTAGAGCGACTCGTGTCATGTCTTTCTCAGAAACTACCTGTTGCAAACTCCTTTCCACACATGGTCTGGAGTTAAAGTTACCCTTTAGTGGGGCCATAATTCCTCAAAGCCAACCAGTGCTGAATGTGAAAACTCAATTACCAAGAGGCATCTTCAGTACCTTGTAAAAAAATAGTTGCTGAGTCTCTAAGAGGTCTGTAACCAGAGTCATCCCTCACCCTAACATATCTATATTCAATGTGTACATCTTTGCTGTGCCACTTATTCCCAACCTGCTGCCAGATGTTGAGTCTATCCTGATTTCTACCCATTTATATCGAGTGGAGGGGTGTGTGATTTTCACTCCAGGAGACAGTCTGTACCAAATTACAGCTGACATCAAGATCTGTGTACTTCAACATTGCTTTATATCTGTACTGTGCTGTCTTGCTGTGCAATCCAATTCATTCTTGCTTGTTGGAGTTCACCTATCAATATGTGGAGTCCTGTCAGGTGTTCGACTTCGCTGTCAGTGTGTGGTGAAGTAAAGAAGAGTCACAATGTCCAGAAACTTCTAAGTTTCCAGATTTGAGATGTGATCTTGCACACAAGCAGGCAGAGCATAGGATCTGCTGGATGGGGCCTGAGCATCATGCCCATCAGACTGCTGTACTGGGAAGCAGGCATTGGATGAATTTTTTAGCAAGTGCTTGGAAAATATTCTGGTTTGTGGGAGGATAGGTGAGGGGAAAAGCAGTGCTCCAGAGTTCAGCACTGGAGGAGATCAGTCCTTATCTATGACTGTCACCACTCTAGGTAATCCCTGTGACCACCTTAACAAAGAGCACTACTGTTCCCCTACATGACAGGCTGCTGCCAGCACACCCTCTGTCATGCTTCATGGCCCAGATCTGCCTCCTCTCTTCCAGCAAGAAAATGGCTTGAATGCCAGCACTGAGCCCAAGCTGTTGTTCCAAACAAGCCCATTCTTTGCCAACTGCTGGTACAAAAGCTGCAGACAAAAATCTGAAGCCCGTCCCCAGGAGTGGCTCAGTTTGCTGAGCTGCTGTGCCAGTGTCACTTCTGTGCACGTACCAGAAAGAACAGGTTTGGCAAAAGGCCGAGCAGGAATTGTCATAGCAACTGAGACTGCAGCAGGATGAGAAGCTGTCAGATGCTGCAACCTGGAAAATTCCTGCACATCTTACATAGGAGAGGACAACAGCAAAATGGATGCAAGAACTCAAATATGCCTTTGCAGGGTATAGGTTTCACTTATGCCTGCCCACGCTGTAGCTTAGCATGCTCTGCAGTGAAGACATGACCTCACAAAGTCTCCTGTGAGAGCATCAGAAGTTCCCAGATGTTCATCCATGACCATCTTCAAACTTCCCATTTCTCTTTCTATCGACACATCAGTCAGATCTCCTTCAGGATCTCATAACTCTCCGTTACCACATCTGTTGCCAAATTTTACAGTAAAGCTCCCTTCAGCTTTCTCCTTTCCTGGAATGTTATAATGTGCTTTTTGAAAGTGTTTGCCATATTTAACTAATGTGCATGTTACTCTTCCTGCTTCCTCTGGTCACAGGATTAAGAAGCAAGGCTTTGTAGATAAGAATACCCTCTGAGATATGGTTGTCCCATACATCCTCAGGATCAATACTTTCCTCAGAGCAGATACACAACTCCCATTTGTAGTGACGGAAGTAGCTAGATAAATAAAGCACATGAAATGCAGGGGTCTGTATCCTTGCTACAAGGCAATAAATTTTTTTTTTTTAATTCCTTTCATCCATATCAATCTTTATTCATCCAAGGAGTTCACAGGAAAGGCATTAGCTGCTAACTGCTCCTCACTTCCTCAGATGCCAAGCCTCCATGAGACTGTACATAAACTGAGCTTTGTGTAGCCTCAGGAGCTTGTTTTTTTCTGTCAGGGTGTGTGTGCACAGCTCCCACTAACTTCTGAAGGTGTTAGACTATATATATATACATACATGTGTACAGTATGGAGAATAGACTTCAAAGCTTTGAGTTCAGTAGTGTGCCCCTTAAATTAGTGGCAGATGTTTTTTCAGCACGCTTGGTTGAGAAGGTCTGTTGGACCATTTCTAACAGCCTCATCCAAAAGAACTTTCACAGAGCATGGATGTTTATTGTAGGGTTTTCATTTCACTACCAGATCAACAACTGGCAACTTAAACACATCCTATCTCCAAATAAACAAGTATCTACCTGTGCCTGGGACAGAATCGGGTAGATGATGGGAAAACCTGCAGCTGGGACTCACAGAGATCTTTGTGATGGTTTGGGAGTTAGCTGCTCACCTACTCTATGAAAATGACCCAGACTAGACTCAGTCAGCTGGAAGTTAAGGACTGAAGCTCTATTTACAACTTAGCACAATATACAAGCAGAGATATACACAACAGACAGGAATA
>VWYK01071286.1:0-13648 GCA_013399775.1 Semnornis frantzii | reverse complement strand
CCCCTGCCATAAGCAGTATCCCCTAGGGCAGTCCACACAGGAATGCATCCAGGTGGGTTTCAAAAGCCTCCAGAGAAGGAGACTCCACAACTGCCATGGGCAGCCTGTTCCAGGGCTCAGTCACCCTCACTGTAAAGAAGTTGAGTTGAAATCTTCTATGCTGAAGTTTGTATCCATTGTTCCTTGTCCCATTACTGTGCATCACCAAAAAGAGATTGGCCCCCTCCACTTGACACACACCCCTCTGATATTTATAGACACTGATCAGATCCCCTCTCAGCCTTCTCTTCTCCACACTAAACAGCCCCAGGCCTCTCAGCCTCTCTTCATAGGGGAGATGTGCAAGTCCCCCAGTCTTCCTCAAGGCTCTCCATTGGACTCTCTCCAGCAGACCCCTGCCTCGCCTGAATTGGGGAGCCCAAAACTTGGGCTAAAAACCAAAAACCCAAGATGGAAATTTTGAAGGCTTAAGGAGACATCAATAAAAACTTCCAAACTTTTCAACAGACATGGAAGCAGGAACAGCTCCCAGATTAATGAAAAATGACATTGCACTTACAACAAAGAAAGCAGCTCTAAGCAGTTCACTTCATAACTGGCAAAACATCATCCTTCAGTGAAATACATCTGCACTGTCACAGAAGTACCGAAGAAAGATGTCATTTTAATGGAACAGCAGGTTGGATTTCAAGTTTAAATATCATGTGTTGACCACATTTTTACCCTACGTAATCACTGAAGAGATCTCCAAAGCCAAAAATCACTCATTATCAACTTGCTAGATTCTATGAAAGCATTTGTGATCACTTTGGAATTTATGATACGCCAAGGAAAATAATTAACATCATCAGGGTTTTATATCAACATACAGAACACAATGTTAAAATAAATACAGATCTAAATGAATGGTTTAGCCATGCTATTAATGTCAAAGCAGAACACATTCTCCCGTTTCTTCCACGTAGCATTAGTTCTAACTTCTTAAGAGTAAGCATAGGTGGAGAACAAGCTTAAAGAACAACAAGGTAGTTTTAAAAAAGTTAAAATTGTGCTCATGGCATTGTTCTCCTAAGTGCTCTGTCCATGACATAGCTTACTGGTCACACAGCAAAAGATGAAAACCCTGGTTATCATGCAAAAAAAGAGCTGGGATTAATAAATAGTTACGAAAAGCAGAAATGCTTCAACTCCCACGCCCAGCAATGTGTTAGAAAGCCAAAGAATACAAGAGACAACTCAATCCACATACGAAGCACCAGACAACTGGGATACTCAGAAGTCTTCATTCACCAACTTCAGCACAGCTGATTATTTGATCAGTAACTGATTTGAATGTAGTCAAGTCACAGGCCCATTTCACCATATGGATGCAATATCACATCTGCCAGAGTCAGAAGGCCACCTATGAGACACTGGCTGTTAGGCTGCCGAATAACACAGAGAGACCAACAACTGAGAACCTTCCATTGGAGAGCAGTTGAGGCTCAACTAATGGAAGCTGACAACAAAGAACTCCTTTAAACAGATCTCAGACCCTGATTTTGCCAAATAGCAGAGGACAGGACTAAGTCACTGTAGTCCAAATTCTTGGGGCAGTCTATAAACTGATTTTCAAGTCATAAAATCATAGAATGCACTGGTTTGGAAAGGACCTCTAGAGGCCATCTAGTCCAACCCCTGTCTAGTCCAACGTCTAACCCTGTAACGTATCTATGCCTACAAGAAGGCTGCAACAGGACTGTTTCCACAGGCCTGCAGCAATAGGACAAAGGGCAATGGTTTGAAATGAGAGGAGATTTAGATTGGATGATAGGTACAAGTTCTGCACCACGAGGGTGGTGGAACACCAAAACAGGTTGCCCAGTGGGGCAGTCGAGGCCCTGTACATGGAGACTTTCAAGGTCAAGCTTGACAAGGCTCTGAGCAAGCTGATCTAGTGGAGGATGTCCCTGTTCACTGCAGGGAGGTTGGACTGGATGACCTTTGGATGTCCCTTCCAATCCAAACCATTCTATGATTCTAAAATTTTAAAGAGAGAGACACTAAGACAGAGAGAGAGACACTAAGACAGAGAGAGAGACACTAAGACAGAGAGAGAGACACTAAGACAGAGAGAGAGACACTAAGACAGACAGAGACACTAGGTTATGCCGTGGCAGAGTCCTCCTTGCTGTGTTCCTAAAAACAAGCACCAAGGGCAAAGACTGGGATTCAGTAGTTCCTTTTCACTCAGCAAATACTCCATACTTCGCCCTCAAAACTCTTCAGACCTTTGCATGTAGATGGGGACTTTAAAATTGGCATTTCACAAGAGATTTGTTAGATACCTATTTAGAACAGAATGGGGCAGTTCTCGCGGTTATTCTTTCCGAGAAAAACGAAACCTTATCTTAGCTATGTGACCAAGAGCTTGTCCCCATTCCATCCACAGAAGCCAGAGCTGAATTGATGCAGAGTTAGCTGAAGAACCCAACTTTCTAAATTTCCCTTGTTTACGTTGTTATTTAACGAGAAAAACAGGAGGATTGCATTTGAATAAGCCATTTGTGGCCACTTAGCAGTGCTGGGTTAACTGCTGGACTTGATGATCTTAGAGGTCTCTTCCAACCAAAAGGATCCTGTAACTATTTTGTTGTCACACTGCACAACACATGAATGAACAAGGCAGCTACATGCCTAAGTAGCAATTTCCCCCTGAGATATAAACTGGGCAAATCTGAGTGGATTTTCATAGGACACATTTCAGAAAGCATCTTATAAGCCCACAATCACATCTTATCAAACATCACATTCTTGAAGGGGGATAGGATTCTCTCAAAATAAAGTTAAATATGAAAAATATTAAACTTTGGCAAAAACAACTCATTTTAGTCTCAGAAATTTAAAAATCACTTTTTCCCCTTAACTATTCCAGAAGATCCCAAGCTAAGGGCAATGCTTAGAACATTGCAGCTTGAATTGCTGAAGTCCATCAAAATACATAATGGGTGCTAAAATTTCATATGGAAAGATGTTTCCACTTTCCCTTACAGCACAGTGTAATGCAGTTCAAATAACCAACATATTTCTTACACCTGGGTCAGAGCAATGCCAGCCACAAATACATGGTGGGCCAGGAGTCCTTTGAGAGCAGTCTGGAGGGCAAGGATCTGGGGGTGTCAGCTGATGAAAAACTCAACACGAGCCAGCAATGGTCGCTTGCAGCCCAGCAGGCAGCTGTGTGCTGGGCTGCATCCAAAGCAGGGACAGCAGCAGCGCAGGGAGGGGATTCTGCCTCCTCGCTCTGCTGAGACCCTACCTGCAGCACTGTCTCCATCCTGGTGCTCCCAGCGTAACAGCTGCTGGAGCATGTCCAGAATGTGGCCAAGAAGATGATCAGAGGCCTGGAGAACCTCCCATTTGGGGATAGGCTGTTAGAGCTGTGGCTGTTCAGGCTGAAGAGATGACAACCTTAGAGCAAACTTCCAGTACCCAAAGGAAGCCTACAAGCTTGTAGTGCTAGGACATAGAGGGAATGGATTGAAGCTTGAGGAGGGAAGATTTAGACTGGAGATTAGGAAGAAATTCTTTGCAGCGAGGGTGAGGAGGCACTGGAACAGGTTGCCCAGAGAGATTGTGAATTCTGCCTCCCTGGAGGTGCTCAAGGGCAGGTTGGATGAGGCTTTGAGCAACCTGGTGTAGCGGAAGGTGTCCCTGCCCATAGCAGGTGGGTTGGAACTAGATCTTTAAGGTCCCTTCCAACCTAAACCATTCCTGAATCTATGACTCTATAGAATGATCATGGATAGCATTTCAGTGGCAGTCAGAGTAACAAATCCCTCAGTGTCACTGTAACTCTGGCTATATTGCTGTAACCCAGTCATGCCTCTCCTGCCTATTCCTCCTGCTTTTCTCTCAATGATCAACTTCACACTTTTTGACCTCTTAAAGTGTAAGGCAGAGTGGGGGGTTCCCAGCCCTCTCTGCAAGATTAGTTCCAAATGCTGCTTTACCTAACACGAGCCAAGTGTCAAGGAAGACTGTGATAAAGATCTATGAGGTCTAAAGGAAGAGATAACTTTTTCAGATGCTTTATCTGCTCACTTTTTGGATTTCCAGATGTTTAACAAAGACAAATTTTAGGCAGACGTGAAATTCTTTCTGAATGTTTTCAACATGTAACTCACTCCAGGTAAGTCTGATTCTCCAAAGCTCTGTATGTTCATTTTTATGACAAACTACACCTTTGCCTTTATGATAAAGAATCTGATTTTCTGTGAGTTTTCCAATTAGAAACCACAAGGAAACTGCTAGAGCCCTGGGAACTCTGAGCTGGCGTAGACTTGAAAAATGTCCATGATTTGAAAAACATGTTGGAATGTTAACCTATACAGCCAAATTTCCAAACCAGCCTCCCATCAGCCTCTAAAGCTGTGAACAGAACTTTACTGTATCCTTGAAGCATTTGGGGTCAGTTTACAGATACGAATCCAAACAGAAAGACACATTTATTTAAATAAACAAATTAGACATAATTAAGCGATCTGTAACTGGGTGTCTATGCCCCAAACTGGCTTCTCTTTTCTCTTTCTACATTGCAGTCATCGATTCTGGCTGTACATTCACTGTCCCCACTGTTTCAGAAATTTTGGCTCACTATTTAAGACTGGTAAATGCACCAAATTCTGTAGTTCTCGCTTATTCTTTATTCCCTAAGAACTACATTGGGCCTGAGATGTGCAAAAATGCTTGCACTAAATTATATATTGTTTTTCAAGCTTTCAAAAAATCTATGCTAATTTCCATCCAAGTCTCTGATCTTACACTTCTGTTCCAGAATCTTCCTAACAGCCTCAAGAAAAAGTCCCACAGAAAGATCTATTACAAAGATTTTCACAATTCTCTTTACAGGCTTGAAATAAATGTTACTCATTTATCATTTCACAAAAGAGGCAGAACCCAGCAAATCTAAAAATGGCTGTTTATAAATTTATAGTTCAGAAAGGTAGTGAATGCTCCCTCCCTGGAGGTTTAGGAGTCCATGTTGGAAGAGGCCTCAAGTGACCTGGTCTGAAGCAGGAATAAAAATGTTATGAGAACTTCCAGTTTTAACACAAGTTTTGTAAAGGGTCTAAGTATTAGGGTTCCATAAAAATGGGAAAAAAACCTTGAGAGGCCTTCTAGTTAAATTACATCATTCAGCATCAAAGGTTGGTTCTCCTCTTGACCTGATTTCAGCCTGATTCTTTACAATATTCCAAAGCAGGAGCTAACAGGCAGTTAACTGTTTAAATCTACACTGCTTTTGCCAGGTCTGTTCCCCTGAGATGCAAATTCTGATTATTTTAAGCTGAGGGAGAGTAGGTTTAGACTGGATCTTAGGAAGAAGTTCTTCAGCATGTGGGTGGTGAGATTCTAGAATGGGTTGCCCAGGGAGGTTGTGGATGCCTCCTCCCTGAGGGTCTTCAAGGCCAGACTGGATGTGACCTTGAGCAGCTGAATCTGGTTGAGAGGGCAGGGGAGTTGGAGCAGATCTCTTAGGTCCCTTCCAACCTAATCCACTCTATGATTGTATGTCAAATAAGAGGATGGAAGGGTATGTAGGAGCATCCCTGTCTCAGGGCTACTGCAAGAGCAAGGCCAGTTCACACAGAAATTTACTGTTCTCCAGCCAAACAAGGGAACTAACCATGCCTCCCCAAGGACAAGACATATCAGTGGGAAGAATAACCTGGAGAGACATGATGTCTCAAGCGCTTCTTCCAGGACCTCACCACAGTGTATGGCTTTAAGTAAGCCCAAAAGCTTCTAAGAAGTTTTTTGATGTATTCACCTGGAAGGTGCCACAATATTTCCTACATTTGTTGAGAAATCTCCCTTTAAGGTCTGATGGGAAACAGAACTCTATCCTACCATGGAAGCAGAAAAGCTTTAGGTGTAAGTTATTTACTAGGCAGATAGAATTTGTCCACATGGCCTACTGCAGGCAAATCTGCAAGACTCCTGGTAGCACTCCAGTTGAGCATGAGCTCAGTAAGCTATTGACGTGTCTGAGAACAGTGCAAGGAATTATCTAACAAACAGCTTTAGAGTCTTGTGGAAATGATTCCTTCCAGATGGATTAGTACTGGTGAGTCATTTTGTAAGATTATTCTTTTCCTCTCATATTCAGATGTCTGCCACAATAAAGATTAATATACAAAAAGAGACAATGCTGTACATGTTTTTTTCCTCCCAAGTAACTGAAGGCCATATCTGTATTGTGTATGATTAGAAATTGGCTTTACAAACTTTTACTGCAAAACAAAAGTCTCCAGTAAATGCTAGTGTGCAGACAAGCAAATTACTGCCCCAGACCACAAAGACCCTGCTCACAGCCTAACCACATTCATGCAGTTCTCAACTGAAGAGTCAGATTTATCATTTAGGGAGAGCACCTGTACATGGTTCTGCTATAACAGGACTCTTTACACCTGGCAGATTGCCTCAAGGCACCAAGCATGCAGGACACTGCATTTGGTGGGACTTCAGCCCATCTACAGGACACAGATAACCTGGAGAAACTGAAGCCTATGGCAAAAGTAAAACCACCATGTTGATTGGATCAGACTTTCAGGTTGGCCATCCATGGGCCAAGAAAAGCAAGGTCCACACACTTCAAAAGAATATACTTCAAAGCAGATAAAAAATAGGAGAGGAAATTCTCCAAATTAAAAAAAAAATAAAAATTGAAACAATTCCCTCTATTGGATGTATGGATTCACTAAATACATTTCCCAGAAGCAAGGCTGGAGGTGTTCAAGGCCAGGCTGGATGAGGCCTTGAGCAGCTGGCTCTAGTGGAAGGTGTCCCTGCCCATGCCAGGGAGGGAGTTGGAACTAGATGATCTTTAAGGTCCCTTACAACCTAAACCATTCAGGAATCTATGCATCTATGAAAGCTCTTGATATGGTACAGGTGCAAAATACACTGCAGATACTAGGACTGTTGGTGAGACATGGCCAGAATCTCTTCATGTTGGGAAACTCAGGAAGACATGTATTTTCCTAATTGTGTGCAGAAATTGCTGTTTCATAAGCAGCTGCAATGGAAATCCATCTGCATGTCCAAGGACAAAGTTTCCTCACTCTTTTCTACACAACAGTTTTATTTCAGTGCACATCCAATTTAATCTTATTAAATTAGCTCCCATTGGAAGAATAAAATTAAATGCTTATTGAATTAAATTTCCTAAGACTTAAGAAATACTCCTATCAATATTTATTTTATACTTAATTCTGTTTCTTTTATAGGTTAAATCAAATCTAGAGCCCAGCTTCCTGAAAACAAAGTTCAATTTTAGATTCCAATTCATTATTCCAAAGTATTTCTAAGAGAAATTTGAGTTGAGATTGGTCTGGTTAGCCTCTGAGAACCTGGAGAAAAAGGATGATTCATCTTCAACATATTTTCACTCATTTGCAATGGAAATGTTGTTTTCAATGGACTGTTCATAAATATTTAGGCAGCTTCAAGGGTGGTGAGCAAACCACTATGCCCTGCCTATTAAAAAGGTGAATGACAACTATTAACACAAATTATTTATGTTTATTATAAAAGCTTAAGCAATGGGCTTACTAAATTAAGCCCAAGCAAATGTGGGCTCCATGCATACTGGATATGTCTTGATGCTCTGAATTTGTTTGTACAGCTGTGCAATTCTCAAATTAACTATCTGTCAGGAGAAGTAAAGTATTGCCGGGAGAGCATGAGGATGAAATCCAAGCCAACAGGAGAAAATGACAAAATGGCATCCTGTGACATGAATCACTTCCACAGAATAACTCAGGCTATAAATCTGTAGTTTCTAGCCAGTAGCTCATTAACAGCAGCAGCACAGGTACTTTCAACAACTTAGTACCATAGAAATCTTGAGGATTTATTAAGACTGATATCAGTCACCTGCTTGCCATTTTATGTGCACATGGTTAGATTTATTTATGACTGTAAAGCCAACAGAAAGGGGACAAAATGACTTCTTTAAAAATATATATATATATATCATATAGGCACATTAGTCTAATAATGACCTTTCTACTTAAAACTCTCCATTTTAACTTAAACCCCAAAAAGATCTGTCTGAAGCAAAGCCAGACCAAGCTTTATCTAATACAGCATCATTGACACATCATCAATGTGGTATCAACATCAGGGTTTTCAGAATCAAATTCTGAAGTATGGCTTTGCTGCTTAACAATAAGGAACATTGTCTCAGGGGATTTGAAAAGAACCTAGCACCTAACATCCTTTGAAATTGTCAATTATTAAATGCTTCATCTTTAGAAACTGAAATGTTTGTAATACCGATTACTGAATGATGGATACACCAAACCCCACAAGGTTAGGGAGCTAGATTCATGGATGACACATTCAGAGTATCCATTATGACATCCAAAAGTGTCTAACAGGGCATCAAGCTGAGGAGAACAGTGAGCTGGGACTGCATAAATGGCACTAAAGGCTGCCAAACTCCAGTGCTTTTGGCCACACATTACTCTTTAGAGTAACAGATACCAACGAAGAGTGTGACTCAGATGCTATTTCTAGCTGCAGCAATTCAGCCCTAAAGAGGCATCTTTATACAGAAAAGTACAAACTAAATTTCAAGTAATTTCTTTGACCCTTGTGAAAGGATAGATTTGCTCATGTCCACCTGCACAAACAGTAAGGTATGCAGCTCTAAGAAGCAATAAGGCACAGAACATGGGGGACCCTACTGGGCCACCTAAAGGTTCCCCTCACCCAGATGCAGACTGGCCATAACTATCCAGGGAAGACTAAGACCTTGCCCAGCAGGCTACGGCTCTTGATACTTTCTGAAGCTCCAACCATTTCCAGCTATGGTGAATTCCTTGCTCTAGGTGGGGTATTCAGTCTTCCAAAACCTCTCTCTTCCATTACCTTATTCAGTGTTTTCTTGAACCCAGATAAAACTTGGCATTGGCAAGAATTTGCCAATCAGTTTGTAAAAGGACCTCCCTTTTTTTGTGTTTGGTTCTAGCCAGCTTCATTTGATATCCCACAGTTCTGTACTGAAAAGACTAAGCAGCTACCACATCATTGCTGGGTTTTGCAGGTTCCATCATGTGCCCCCACACTACCTCTCGCCACAGTGAAGCACCCTAACCCACCCAGTCAGTCATAAAAAGCTACTCCACTGATCCCCTTCACTCATACAAAGTTACTACTGCATTGCCTTGGTCTATTAAAAGGAAAGCAGACTTCATTTTTGCACCATGCACCTTTTAAATTCCTTTTCAGTTTCTCAAAGCTATATTCCCAAGTCATATCACAAGCAGTATTCTAACTCTTTGGAAGTGTCCTCAGCATCCACAAGTGTCTCCACAGAAAGAAGAGTTCATGTCAATACCACCACCTTTCTTCCAGACTTGGAAAGCACAGTATTTTGGGAGGCAAATTTTTTTTTTGCTTTCCTGATTTATTCCACACTCAAAAAGGCTGATGCTGATCTAGGGGGTCCATGAAAGCTGAAGAAAGCTTAGTTCTCCCTAAAAAGAATTACACAGTTCTATTATGAAACAAACTGCAAACTGACAGGGACATGTTGCACATTTAGCCCAGATGCAATAAGTTTTAACCTCTGGCATTCTGTACAGTATTGCACATGAACTTAAGGAATTATGGGAAACAACTGATGAGCCAGTGTACACAATGTCAGTTTTTAATGTCTTCTTACACATGTTATCACAGCTGCACAAGTGAATCCATGATCAGTAGCACATATCAAACACAACAGGATACATCACCTTCCTCCAAGACAAAAGTAAACCCAAAATATGTTATGGAGCTTTGTCATGTAGGAAGTAGTTCATATACAAGGCAAAACTTCACTTATGAAAACAGATCAAATCTTTGAGCCTGTGGAGGGACCCCTCATTATCTACAGCCTTATCCTGTCTCTCTTACTCAGCTGCAACCTAGTGTTGCCTGCAAGCTGATCCTGCTGGCAGCCACTCATTTTACATCAGTCTGCTTCTATCTAAAAAACCTGGAAGTTGCATATATGACTAGAAAAGCACCTTATCTATTTTGATAGAGGCTGGACTTGCAGAGACCAGCAGCTTCTTCCAGCTGCCAATGAAGTCACCAGGGCACCTGGATGAAAGACCATCTCGTTTCCGTTTTCCTGTGCACAGAGAAATGGCCAAAGGGCTTCAAAATTCCACATGTATTATTAACAGAGTGCTTAATAATGATTCAGGGGAGGATTGTGGAATTCTTACTATGCTAAATTTCTACAGTATAATCTTCTTATAAATTTCCTTGGCACGACAGGTCAGACTTTCCAATGTGTAGACTAGTCCTCTTGCCGAGGACTGCTACGCAGGGAATTAAAATCTGAAAGGATGAATAGCTCCCTAATAGTCTACAATAACACAAATCAATTACTCTGCCATTTCTTTGAATTCTTCCCATATTAAGTATGAAACAATATACATTGAGAAAACAGCAGTGGAGCAGACTTTCTTCCCTTTAATTGCATTGCCTGTTACACCACTTTGACAAATACAAGACCAACAAATCAAGTAATTACAACACACGGGATTACAAATGTCTGTTTGGCTTCCAAAGTAACTTAGGTTAAAAAAAAAAAAAAGAAAAAAAGAGAATCAGCTAATTGAAGGAAGAAAGGAAAGGCATAGTCTCAGCTGAGGAAGTTAATAACAGAAAGGAGATCTACCTCTCTTCAGTGGCAAAACACAGAAGTACCAAACACTGGTACATTTCAGGGTTATTCTTCCAAATAGTAGCTCTCTCTAAATAAGTCACCACGGAACAATGGCTTGATGATACAAAAAATCCCAACAAACCCAGCTAAACTAGAAGTGGGTAGATTCAGATTGGACATTAGGAAAAAGTTCTTCACCATGACAGTGGTGAGACATTGGAACAAGTTGCCCAGGGAGGTGGTGGAGGCCCCATGCCTGAAGGCTTTTAAGACCAGGCTGGATGGGGCACTGAGCAACCTGATCTAGTGCAAGGCATCCCTGTCCACAGCAGGAGGACTGGACTTGGATGATCTTTGAGGTCTAACTCTGACAATTAAGCAGTAGTTAAATATGCAACAGTTTGAGCTTCTGAATATTCAGTAGAACTTTGTAGAGGCATTTATTACTATTATTTTTCTTGAGAATTTTGTATTCCATAGACACAGCTTTCTGCGATGTCATTGTCTACAAAAATGCTTTACCCTTTGTGATTTAATTGATTTTTCTAGCAGCTAGCTGGGACAGATATGAAAAGGGAACGTTTTAGAACTGTGTAGCCAAGTTTACCTTTTGAGTGTTCACTGTAGCTGCCAGTAGTTTCCATCAATAATGGTACATTCTGTTTGTTCATTTGTTTAAGGGGAAAAAAAGCCAAAGGAGAAAAAGTAAACAAATATCCCTACTTTCTGCCTAGTTGCTTTCTAGGCTTGATCAAAGAGACTGCCTTAAGTGCTTTCTCTACATTGGACCTAGGATGACAGACGACCATTTGGGTGAAGACAAGCTGGACCATAATATAAAAAGGAACTCAGAAATCATCCAGTACTTCTATTAATCGAACCCTGATTATAATTGGAAATATAAAATATCAGTTCCAGGTGTCTTTTCCTCTTTGTTGAAGAGAGTTTCCTTTCTTCTGCACTCTACTTTTGTATCTTTCTTCCCAGCTATCTCTTCCTTCTTCCATAGGACAAATAAAAAGAAGAAACACTAAACAAGCAAATGATGTACTGCCTGCACCTCCACAACTCACAGCAGCATAAAAATAATTGAAGAAACCCTTCCTTAGTCCAGAAGATTTCTTCTGCCACAACAATTATGAGCTTGAAACCAAGAAAAAACAACTTGCACAGCTGCAGCTGACATGAAATTGTCAGGTTTCAGAACTGCTGATAAAACTTATGCTGTGCCCTTATTTCTGCTATAGGCTAGTTATGAAAACATCAAAAATCGAAGATGCATTATGTGATTTCTGCTCTTTTTTAACCTGCTCTCTATTTGCCTGCTTTAGTTTTCAGGGAAGATGTCTCTGAATTTAACAAGGAAAATAAGAACAGTTGCACAACAAATATGTTACTTGAATTTAACTTCTCCCAGAAAGAAACTTGCTGTACTCTTGAATTTCTCCCAGTAACGTTGTCCTAAGAAAATCATTTAAATTCAAGGGAGGTTGCAGTCAAGCAAGATCTTAGCCCGATCTCTGCAAAGCTCTTCAGTATCCTCTGAAGGTTCAAATTTTCCACATCGTCCCTACAACTCTTTAGTGAGTCCCTTCCAGTACACAAACAGAACCCCTTTAAACTCAAGGCACCAAAACTAAAGACAGAATTCCATTATTGGTCTCTCTAGACCTGTTTATGGAGAAAAAGGCACCTCCCACAGCTACTTAATACTCCCCTTGCAAATAAATACAAGGATTGCATTTTCTCTACTAGCTACCACATCACACTGCTAGATCTTGTTCGAAGTCTTATTCTGCAGAATACAAATCATGTTTTGACTGCCTCTCATAGTTACCTTAATTAGCCATGAAGTCTTAATGCCTCTAACTTTCGATTGTAATTTTTCTATGCGAAGCGATTATATCCCTGCTCATTTGCAGAGCCCCCACGAATAAAATTTCTTAACTGGGCAAAAAAAAGTTCAGCACCAGAACAGTCAGATAGCTCAGATACTGATAATACATGCTAGAACATTTACCAACACTTACTTTGCCAGGCTTGTTTGCATCAAAGCTGTTTTCTTTAAATTTCTCCTGCAGGGTCTCAGCTAACCGACAAAGCAAGGCACCATTATCCAATTTCTCCATAAAGGTTTCTGCTGTTATTTCTCTACCTGAACAGCAAACAGAAAGTTAACATGGCAGAAAGCACACAATAGCATAGACTGCAATTTGTGTAAGATGAGAAACCCACAGAAGTCTGGACAACAATTGGAAATCAGCTTTAACTAAACCACTGGCATTGCTTTGAGTGTTTGGTGAATAGCCTCACTGCTGCTTTACCGGTAGACATGCAGCGAATTCTTCAAAGGTAGCATGCCTTCCTTGGAAAGCATTTGGTGCTATTTGGAACCTAATTCTTGCGTATCAGGCTCCACAAGTCTCATTTACTTTTGAAATCCCAATGCTTTCAACACACAGTTTTAAAAGACAGCACAGAGCAGGCAAATGCCTGGGCATCTGTAGTGTAAGAGTTGTTACCAGCACTGCAGTTTACTTTGAAACAGAAGAGAAGAAAAAAACAAACATTCAAGAAGGAAAGAACTGTACTTTTAAAATAACTCACTCAAGATTTCAGCCTGCAAGATGCTGATAGTATAGCGACTGCAATGCTCCTTTGAAAGAGCTTGTTCAGAAGTCAGGTACATTAAAAGAAAGGGAGTGAAAGTTCATGTTATCTATATAACTTGCCATACAGATTATGATTTTCACCCAAAGAAGAAAGCCAAAATACTCCCATTTCAAAATATAGCACTTCTTATCATGTCAGGAGATGCTGTCCTTCAGCGGCCAGAGATTGTCCTCCCTGGCTACAGCAGAGCAGACAATCTTCCATTACACAGTGATTACATCCTCCTAACTGGGGCGATGAGTCTCATGATGAGATGTGTATTCTGAC
>VWYK01071285.1:1030-12893 GCA_013399775.1 Semnornis frantzii | reverse complement strand
TTTTTTTTTGGGTGGGTTTTTTTTTTTCCCCCCAGTAGAAGTCTTTGCATCCATTTGCAAGCACAGCAATGATAAAGATGTTTTCTGGAGTTCCTCATTGGTACTTTGGGCAATCTCTGCCTTGGATTGAGTGTTTGCTATCACCAACAGTATCAGTACTTACTGGTTCTGAGTTTTGGGGTGAGAGGAAGCTGTAAAGCAAAGCATCTCTTTCTTATTTTCAAATGTTGCTACCAGATCCAAGGACTTCCTGGGGGCAGCTGTTTCTGGATCCAGGATGGATTTATGCAGTGAGCTGCCTCCTTCTGACAGCAGTTTAATTCTGTTGCTTTGCAAAATATAGGTTGTTAGCACATCTGCCTCACCTCTTAAAAACTCTTCTCTGGAAGCTTTCTTTACTGCCGAGGTCTTCATCTGGTTCTTGGTACACTTCAGCAGTCACTGCCGTGGGGTTTGGATCCACAAGCAGCTGTAGCCTGCTCGATGTCCATCTTTGATCACATTCTGTGCTTCTGTGCTCCACAACTTCCCTGTGCAACCTGTGCCAGTCTCTCTCCACCCTCACTCTCAACCATTTCTTTATCATCTCCCCTCTCACTCTCCCCTCTCCCAGCTGAAAGCCGTTGTTCCTCATCCTGACATTTGCCAGCACTTTTAGCTGACCAGATCTCAGATCTGCTGGTGAATAGTGGGTGCTGCACTCCTCCCACAACCAGATGCACACTGTATGACTGGTTGGGATGCTCTGGCTGCCCAAGGCCAACTAGAAAACTCAGCCTTTGCTGCCTGGGAGATGATTTCAGTGCTGCTGTGCCAGGTAATTGCATTCCCCATTCTTCTGAATTACTGCACAGATAGATAAATATGAAGAACAGCTCCATTCTTTCATTTTGAAAGACTGTCATGTGGGAAAGTGAAATGAGGTTTGTACCTGACTCCCTCCCTGGTTAGGCTTGTTTACCTTTGCTTTTAATTGCATAATGCATGCCTGTAATTAATAGCTGAATTGGAATTTAGTGTGCAGGAAATACATTTATCTGATGCAAGCCTGCTAGTGGCACAGGATTGTGCACCTGCCTCAGAACAATCCTCATTATCAGTCCAGGTTGCGGCACGAGGTGATAGAAAGCAGCCCTGTGGAGAAGGACTTGGGAATTCTGCTGGAGAAGAAGCTGGGCAGGAGCCAGCAATGGGCACTGGTAGCACAGAAGGCCAAGGGCGGCCTGGGCTGCATCCAAAGCAGTGTGGGCAGAGCTGGAGAGAGGGGATCCTGCCCCTCTGCTCTGAAATGGGGATACCTCAGCTGCAGGGCTGGAGACAACTGGGGGACCCCAGCACAAGAGAGACCTGGACCTGCTGCAGAGGTCCAGGAGGAGTGATCCAGAGTGGTCCAGAGGAGACTGCCAAGATGATCAGAGGGCTGCAGCAGCTCTGCTGTGGGGCCAGGCTGGGAGAGTTGGGGCTGTGCAGCCTGGAGAAATGAAGGCTCCAGGGAGACATTAGAGCAGCCTTGCAGTGCCTGAAGGGTCTGCAGGAAAGCTGGGGAGGGACTTGTGCCAAGGGCTGGGAGTGGCAGGAGGAGGGACAATGGCTTTGAGCTGGGAGAGGGGAGAGTGAGAGTGGAGAGGAGGAAGAAATTGTTGAGAGTGAATGTGGTGAGAGACTGGAAAAGGTTGCCCAGGGAGGTTGTGGGAGGCTTAGAGGGCTGGAGAACCTCTGCTATGGGGACAGGTTGTGAGAGTTGGGGCTGTTCATCCTGGAGAAGAGAAGGCTCCAGGGAGACCTTAGAGCAGTCTTCCAGGGTCTCCAGGAGTGCTGCGTGGAATTTTTGGCAAGGGCTTGTAGAGCTAGAATGAAGGACAGTGGTTTGGAATTAGAGCAGAGCAGATTGAGATTGGATGTGAGGAACAAGTTCTGCACCAGGAGGCTGCTGGAACAATGCAACAGGTTGCCCAGGGTGGTGGTTCAGGCTCTTTCCCTGGATATGCTGAAGGTCAGGCTTGGTGGGACTCTGAGCAACCTGATCTAGTGGAGGGTGTCCCTACTGAGTGCAGGGGTTTGGACTGGATGAGCTGTGGAGGTCCCTTCCACCCCAAGCCATTCTGTGATGAATCCAAATGATGCGCTTCTTGGGAAGTAAGGAGGGGGGTAGTAACTTGGAAGCACATTAAATAAGTTGTGTATTTCATCATTTCGTTTCCTCCTCCTTTTTCTTTTTCTTTTTTTTTTTTTTTTTGTTTCTAGAACCATAGAGCAGACCCACAAGAACTCTTCACAAAACTGGAACGCATTGGGAAAGGCTCCTTTGGGGAGGTCTTTAAAGGAATCGATAATCGGACACAGCAAGTGGTTGCTATCAAAATCATAGACCTGGAGGAAGCAGAGGATGAGATAGAAGACATACAGCAAGAGATAACTGTGCTCAGTCAGTGTGACAGCCCCTATGTCACCAAGTACTATGGATCATATTTAAAGGTAATGTGCAGCACTGCAGGGCTTTGCTAGCAGCCAGATGGGGTGAGTGCAGCTAGGAAACAACCAGACACTGAGGAGGAGTTACCGCCATGGCAGCTCAGCCTTTCTGAGGAGTTCTTGACTTTTTTTTTTTTCTTCAAACAAAGCTTTTCTCTTTGGTCTGCTCCCTGGGATGGTTTGGGAGTTACCTGCCCCTTCACCCCACCATGAAAAATTCACCCAGACTAGACTCAGCCTGCTGGAAGTTAAGGACTGAAACTCTATTTGCAGCTTAGCACAACGTGCAAGCAGAGATATACACTAATAGACTGGAATAGTTAGACACATATACAAGTGTGATGGTTTGGGAGTTCCCTGCCCCCCCAACACTTTGTAAAATCCCCCAGACTAGACTCAGCAGGCTGGAAGTTAAGGACTGAAACTCTGTTTACAGCTCAGCACAATGTACAGAGATAAACACAATAGACAGGAATAGTTACAGGCATATACAAGTTAAAGGTAAGACAGAAACACAATCCCCCTCCCAGCAATGAGTACCCCGGAGGGGCTCCCAACCACCCTTCTACCTTCTTTCCACCCCTCTCTCTTACCCCAGGTTTGCCCTAGGTGCAAGGTGAGTTTGGAGGATGGGCAGGGGGGGTTAGAAGCAGAGTGGTTAGTGAGGTTACTCAGCGGAGAGCAGAAACACAGCAGCTCCCAGAGAGAGAAACTCACTCTCTTACCTATATTTGTGTTCTTGTTCTTATACATCTTGGCAAGCCTCTGAGTGCAGCAGACATCATCACTGTTTTTTTTTTTTCACANGGAGTGCGCCAGACACCTTCCCGTTTTTTTTTTTTCACAGCCTATCATCTAATTATTTTCATTAAAATACTCCAGTTAGCCTCAAACCAGCACACTCTTTTTGCTTCTTGGTGGTTGAGGCTGCAACTTAACACCAAATGACTAGAAAATGGCCAGAGTTGATGGAGTGTTCCTCTTGCTGTGGCTAATACTTTGGGTCCTCTCCACAATCCCCTAACACAAGTTGACAGAGTGCATTGCGTTGGAAGGGACCCTCCAAAGGCATCTTGTCCAACCTCTCTGCAGGGAGCAGGGACACCTCCAGCTAAAGCAGACGGCCCTGAGTTACATCCTGAATGTCTGCAGGGATGGGGCCTCAAGCACAGCCTTGGGCAGCCTGTGCAAGTGTCTCTTCACCCTCATTGTGCAGAATTTCCTCCTGATGCCTAACCTAACTCTACCCTGCTCCACTTCCAAACCATTGCCCTCAGCCTGTCCCCAGAGCCCCTTCTGAACAGTCCCTCCCCAGCTCCCCTGCAAATACTGAAATGCAGCTCTGAGGTTTCCCTGAAACCTTCTCTTCTCCAGGCTGTACACCCTCAGCTCTCAGCCTATCCCTACAGGAGAGGTACTCAGCCCTATGAGCATCTTCATGGCCTCCTCTGGACCCTCACCACCAGCTCCAGGTCTCTCTCGTGCTGGGGTCCCCCAGCTGGCCCCAGCCCTGCAGCTGAGGTCTCCCCATTTCAGAGCAGAGGGGCAGGATCCCCTCTCTCCAGCTCTGCCCACACTGCTTCGGATGCAGCCCAGGCTGCCCTTGGCCTTCTGTGCTGCCAGTGCCCATTGCTGGCTCCTGCCCAGCTTCTCCCCCACCAGCACCTCCAAGGCCTTCTCCACAGGGCTGCTCTCAGCCTCATCACCCCCAACCTGCATTGCTATCCAGGGTTGCTCTGACCCAGATGCAGGACCCTTGCACTTTGCCATGTTGAACCTCATGAGGTTTGCCTCAGCCATCTCTGCAGCCTGTCTTGTTCTCTCTGGATGGCTCCATCCTGTTCTTCTGTTTTCACAGCTGCACCACTTAGCTAAAGATGTGCAGGGCAGTGTGGGCAGGACACAGCCAGGCTGTGCCCATGGGTGGCCAAGGGCAGCACAAGGGGCGCTGGGTGCCAGCTGGAGCAGAGGAGGTGCCAGGGGAAGAAGAGGGGAAACTTTGTCAGTGTGAGGCTGCTGGAGACCTGGAGCAGGCTGCCCAGAGAGGGTGTGGAGTCTCCCTGTGTGGAGCCTTTCCAAACCCCTCTGGATGTGTTCTGTGTGCCCTGCCCTGAGTGATCCTGCTCTGGCCGGGAGTTGGACTGGATGACCTCTAGAGGTCCCTTCCAACCACTAAGGTTCTGTGATTCCATGTTCTTGGATAGGTAACTCCTTTATCAGTGGAAGCATTCTTCAGACCCTTTCTCTGACTCCTCATCTGCTCCTGTGCTCCGCTTTAGGCAGGCATTTGTGCTGCAAAGAGCTGCAGAAGGCACAGGAGGCTACCCTGGGGGTGATTGTGGACTCTCCTCCTCTCCACACATTCAAAACCTGTCTGGATTTGATCCTGTGTGACCTTCCTGAGGTGGTCCTGCTCTGGCAGGGTGATTGGGCTTGATGATTGCTGAAGGTCCCTTCCAACTCCAACCATTCTGTGACTGTCTGCAATTCTCTGTAATTATGCAGCCTAGTGGGGCTGAGACAAAGCAAAACTGACATCAGCAGAGTTATGTAACCACTGCCTGAAATGTTCTCTGAGGCATCCTTTAAAAACAAGCAAACAAACAAAAATGGAAAGCTACAGAAATCCAAACTGTTGAGTTAAAGCCCTTTCATCTTGCGAGGTAGGATCCCCTTTAAATGCTGCTGAAAGGATTTGTTGTGCATGTGGGGGTTTGGAAGAGCTAAAACCAAACCAAAATTAGAGCCACTGAATCAAAAGTGAAGTGGCAACCGGAGCTACCCTAAATGTCTGAGATTTGGGGGTGGTTGCTTTTGGGGTATACTTCTAAAGTTTGGGGGCTTGATGTTTTTATTGGTTGGGAGTTTCGAGGCTTTATTTGTTTGTTTGTTTTCTACTTGAGTTTGGGTGTTTGGGGAGGCTGTGGGTTTGTGGTTTTTGTTGTGATGGTTGGGATTTCCCTCCCCCCTCCTTTAGGCATTTCTGGTCCCTTAAGTATAATTAGAGTTTGGATATCAGAGAGCGGGATCACTGAGCAAGGTTCCTGTGTAACATTTCTGCTGTATCTTGTAGTGATGCTATTGAAGTATTTACTAAGTAAATAGTAGGAATTCTACTAAGTCGAGTTTACTTAATAAAATGGAGCTAACTCCCTCTTTGATTGCCAAAGTGTCACAGTTTTGGCCTCCAAGTACTTGAGTGGGCCACAGGAGAGCTGGGGAGGGACTTGTGCCAGGGGCTGGGAGTGCCAGGAGGAGGGACAATAGATTTGAGCTGGGAGAGGGGAGAGTGAGAGTGGAGAGGAGGAAGAAATTGTTGAGAGTGAGGGTGGGGAGAGACTGGCACAGGTTGTCCAGGGAGGTTGTGGATGACAGAAGCACAGAATCTGTCACATTCTGCTGAAGACCAGGTTGGATGAGGCCTTGAGCAAGCTGTGCTGGTGGGAGATGTCCCTGCCCATGACAGGGGCTTGGAGCTGAATGATTTCCAAGGTCAGTTCCAATCCAAATTAATCCATGAATCTTTTGTTGTAATTTACTCTTAGGTTTTAAAGCAATTTGAGGTAAGCTTTGAAGAAGCAGATCATTCTTGTCGCTAGTTTGTTGTCACTTTCAGGGTTTTCCTTCCAGGAAGGTGGCAGATTAGGGAATGAAAAAGTTGTTTGCGACTCAAACGCAGAAAGAGGAAATGTTAACTGTGAGGATTTTCTGATTGCAAGCATCTTGGGATAGGAGATTTTCATTCCTGTGAGGTCTGTTCTACATATAGAATCATAGAAGGGTTGGAAGGGACCTCAAAGCTCAGCCAGTTCCAACCCCCTGCCATAGGCAGGGACACCTCCCACTAGCACAGGTCACTCAAGGCCTCATCCAACCTGGTCCTGAACACCTCCCTGGCAACCTGTGCCAGTGTCTCACCACCCTCACTGCAAACAACTTCCTCCTAACATCCAGTCTAAATCTCCCCTCTGCCAGTTCAAACCTGTTGCCTCTTGTCCTGGCATTCCCAGACCTTGTCAATAGTCCCTCCCCAGCCTTCCTGCAGCCCCCTTCAGATTCTGCAAGGCCACTCCAAGGTCTCCTGGAAGCCTTCTCCTCTCCAGGCTGCAGAGCCCCAACTCTCTCAGCCTGTCCTCACCGCACAGCTGCTGCAGCCCTCTCAGCATCTTGGTGGCCTCCTCTGCACTGGCTCCAACACTTCCCTGTCCTTCCTGTGCTGGGGGCTCCAGAACTGCCCCCAGGACTGCAGGTGGGGTCTGAGGAGAGCAGAGTAAAGGGGCAGAATCCCCTCCCTTGCCCTGCGGCTTCACTGCTCCCTGGCACTTTGGGATGCAGCAACATCCTTGTTGCTGATAGGCATGGGGTGTTCCAGTCTCTGGCTCTTCCCAGATGCTCCAGCTGCTGAAAGGGGAAAGGACCAAGTGTCTCCATTTCAGTTGTTCATTTGTGCCTTGGCTTAGCTGATGCCATGTAAAGTACTGCTGTGTTCTGCAACCTTGCTGCTTGTTAGCTGCAGCTTATATATAGATGCACAGAATGCTTTAGGTTGGAAGGCACCTTGAAGGTCATCCAGTTTCAACTTCCTGCCATGGGCAGGGATGCCTCTGAGTTAGACCAAAGTTGCTCAAGGCTTCATCCAGCCTGGCCTTCAACACCTCCAGGCAGGAGGAAGCCACAAGCACACTCCACAACCTGCGCCAGAGTCTCATCACCCTCCTACTGGAGAGTTTCTTCTTCAGATCCAGTCTAGTCCTGCTCTGCCTCAGCTCCAAACCATTCTCCCTTGGCCTGGCTCAGACACCCTCAGCAAATGTCTCTCTGCAGCCTTCCTGCAGGATCCCTTCAGGCACTGGCAGGCAGCTCTAAGGTCCCCCTGGAGCCTTCTCTTCTCTAGGCTGCAAACCCCCAGCTCCCTCAACCTGTCCTTGCAGTAGAACTGTTCCAGCCCCCTCATTATTTTTGTGGCCTCTTCTGGACTCCCTCCATCAGGTCCTTCCTGTGTCAGAGACCCCAGAGCTGGACTCAGATGAGGTCCCAACAAAGTGGCAAGGTCCCCTCTCTGGATTTGTTGGCTGTGCTTCTTTTGATGCAGTCTAATGGCTTGTCCAAATGTGCTGCTACCTTAGTTGAAGCAAGAAAAAAAGGATTAAAGCTATTAAAAGCTCTCCTGTTGTGTTTTGGCCACACAACTTTGTGAAGGTTGATGAAACTCTTCAGTTCTAGTTCTGTCTCCATTGGATCAGGTGGGAACTTATCTTGGTGCCTGAAATGCCAAGATTGCTTTCTTGTGCTTAACCAAGGGGTTTCAGTATCTGTCCTTGTCACTCTGTGAGCCACCTGGGCTTGTTGCAATTAAAACAAGCCTGGATTTAGTCTTAGTTTTGGGTTTTTTTTTCAGTTTTAAATCCGGAAAGGTCCTCTGGTGGCATGCAGAGAGATCCATCAAAATGAGACAAGGCTTTGTGCAGAAAGCTTGGAGACAAATCTAAAGGCGCTGCTTGTTCCACACTGTCTATTTATACTTGATTGACCTAAAAGAGTTAGGAAAAAAGCTGTCCCTGCCTGGCTAGAAAATGTCCACACCCTGCTCCAGTGGGTAGTAGTAGTTTGGTTCACAAACACTCATTTTCACCTTAAACTGTTTTCAAGTCATACCCAAATCCTCCAAACATGTCTGGTAACCACAGTGTTTGCCTTTAACCCAGAGTTCCATGCAGGTCTCCTCTGCTGACAAAGTCAGGCTTTATAAAAACTGCTAAAATTAGGCAGCCCTTCCCCTGCTGATCTCATAATATTGGAACAGCCTCTGCTGAATGGTGTGGGGCTGCAGTTGAGAGGGAAAGGGAATAGAGCACCCTTTGTGAGGGGCATTGGATGTGGTGCTCTCAGAAACTGCACCTTTTTGTTTGCTTGGGGAGTTTTCTTTAGGTTTCAGGTCAGGCAGCAGGCAAGGATAGAATGGAGAAATCACGAGACCTTAAAAAGTGTTTCTGCTCCTACTGATGTAGGGAACTCGGACCAGAAAAGATTTGCTGCAGACTGAAACAGTCTGTGTGGTGCTTCAGCAGGGCTGCTGCATGGATTCATAGAACCATAGTATGGGTTGGGTTGGAAGGGACCTCAAAGATCATCCAGTTTCAGCCAGGGGAAGGGACACCTCCCACCAGCACAGCTTGCTCAAGGTCTCATCCAGGGAGGTTGTGGAGCACAGAAGCACAGAATGTGATATTTGATCCCATTCTGTGCTTCTGTCATCCACAACCTCCCTGGGCAACCTGTGCCAGTGTCTCACCACCCTCACAACAATTTCTTCCTCATCTCCACTTTCACTCTCCCCTCTCCCACCTCAAAGCTATTTTTGTCCTGGCACTCTCAGCCCTTGTTACAAGTCCCTCCCCAAATCTTCCTGCAGCCCCTTGAGGCAGTAGAAGGCTGCTTTGAGACCTCCCTGGATCTGAAACTTCTCCAGGCTGAACGCTCCCAACTTTCCCAACCTATCTCCTTACGGGAGGTTCTGCAGCCCTCTGATCATAGAATCACAGAATGGTAAGGTCGGAAGGACCTCAAAGCTCATCCAATTCCAACCCCCTGCCATAGGCAGNTGCAGAGCCCCAACTCTCTCAGCCTGTCCTCGCAGCACAGCTGCTGCAACCCTCTCAGCATCTTGGTGGCCTCCTCTGGACCTGCTCCAACACTTCCCTGTCCTTCCTGTGCTGGGGGCTCCAGAACTGCACACAGGACTGCAGGTGGGGTCTGAGGAGAGCAGAGCAAAGGGGCAGAATCCCTTCCCTTGCCCTGCTGCCCACACTGCTCTTGCTGCAGCCCAGCATACAGTTGCTGTCTGGGCTGCACTCACACTGCAGCCTCAGGTTGTCTTTTCATCACCCCAGACACCCAGGGCCTGTTCCTCAGGGCTGCTCTCAGCCATTCCCCACCCAGCCTGGAGTTGTGCTTGGGATTGTGCCTACCCAGGTGCAGGACCTTCCACTTGGCCTTGTTGAATGCCATGAGGTTGGCCTGGGCACACCTCTGCAGCCTGTCCAGGTCCCTCTGGATAGATCCCAGCCCTCCAGCAGGTGACTGTGCCACACAGCTTGGTGCCATCTGCAAACCTGCTGAGGCTGCACTGATTCCTCTGTCCATCTTGGTGCCCTCCTCTGGACCCTTTCTAGTAGTTCCATATCCCCCTTGTGCTTGAGGCACCAACATGTGTGTTATTCCAGTAATATTGTGAAGGAGTACATGAACTTTGCCGTATCACTAGAAATAATAAATACTGCTTTGAGAGCTACCTTAAATCCTAGATTTTATTGAGCTACATTGCTCTTCTCTTTGACCTTTTTTATGTCTGCTTTCAAACCTCTGATCTGAGAGCTGCACTAACTTGAACATTTTGGTAGAGTTCCAGGTGCAGTTTCTCCTCACTCAACAGTAATTCTCAGTTGTGTTCACCTCAGATGAGAGGTGTGGTGATGTTAGAAGGAAGGTTTTTTGCTGAAGTCTCACAGAATTATTAACAGCAATGCAAAGACAGCTTTTCATAATAACCATAACACTTAAGCTTAAACTACCACCACAGCAGTGTGGTGGGTTTTTTTTCCCCTGAATTCTGTTCCTTTAGGTGGACTCGTTTCAGAGTTAACAAATTCTTAGTGGCTGGAGAGTGGTGGTGGTGGTGTTGCTTTGTGAACTGGAGAGTTCAAACATTTCACTGCCGTTTAGATCTCCTCCTCTGTGATCATTTGTGATTTTGTGATGAATGGAATGCTGCCTTTTGCGTTCTTCTAGCAGTATGCTGATAACTTACTGAAGCAGAGTTTCTTTCTGGCAGCCTCAGACTTCTAACAACTCCTGCCTTCCTTTACAGGGCACAAAACTATGGATAATAATGGAATATTTGGGTGGAGGCTCAGCTTTGGATCTTGTAAGTATGCCTTTTTTTTCCCTTTTCTAAGTAGTAGTGAACCTGATTTTGTTGTCCTTTCCTGTTCCTTCATGAAATCTAGTCCCTGGAGGCAGCTGATACTCCATCAGTGCTACCTTGTGATGTTCCAAATGGTGTGAGTTTGGTAGCTCTGGTAAGGATTGAAGTTGAGTTTTGGTTTGATCATTCATTTGTTGTTTAGAACCATAGAACAGTAAGGTCATAGAAGCATAGACTGGTAAGGTTGGAAGGGACCTCAAGGATCATTTAGTTCCAACCCCCTGCCATAGGCAGGGACACCTCCCACAAGCACAGGTCACTCAAGGCCTCATCCAACCTGGCCTTGAACACCTCCAGGATCAAAGATCCCATTCTGTGCTTCTGTGCTCCACAACCTCCCTGGGCAACCTGTGCCAGTGTCTCACCACCCTCACTGCAAACAACTTCCTCCTAACATCCAGTCTAAATCTCCCCTCTGCCAGTTCAAACCCATTGCCTCTTGGCCTGGCATTACAAGACCTTGTCAATAGTCCCTCCCCAGCCTTCCTGGAGCCCCCTTCAGATCCTGCAAGGCTACTCCAAGGACCCCTGGATGCCTTCTCCTCTCCAGGCTGCAGATCCCCAGCTCTCTCAACCTGTCCTCACAGCACAGCTGCTGCAGCCCTCTCAGCATCTTGGTGGCCTCCTCTGCACTGGCTCCAACACTTCCACGTCCTTTGCTGTTTGTCACCAGGCATTAGGAATCATCCCTGTGTTCTCAGGCAAATGCAATGCAATATTTGTGTTCTTAGTGTTAGGGAAACTGCTGTTCATAGAGTGGTTTGTGTTGGAAGGCACCTCCAGAAGTCCCTGGAGGTGTTCAAACAAAACCTGGATGGGGCACTTAGTGCCATGGTCTGGTTGATTGGGTAGGGCTGGGTACTAGGTTGGGCTGAGGGAGCTTGGAGGTCTCTTCCCACCTGCTTGATTCTGTGATTCTATGATTTAGTCCACCCCCCCTGCAGGCATCAAGGACTCCCTCCACTAGATCAAGTTCCCAGAGCCCTGTCAAGCTTCACTGTAAATGTCTCCAGGGATGGACCTCAAGCACCTCCTTGGGCAGCCTGTTTCAGTGTCTCCCCATCCTCACTGTGCAGAACCTTCCTTCTGATGTCCAACCTAACTCTGCCCTGCTCTAGTTTCATACCGTTACCCCTTCTTCTATCCCTACAGGCCTTTCTGAACAGTCTCTGCCCAGTTGCTCAGAGCCTCCCTGGGCAACCAGGCTCTCACCACCCTAATGGTGAAGAACTTCTTCCTAACATCCAGTCCCCTTTCTAGCATTGTTCCATTCCCACCCAAGTCCTATCACTTCCTGACAGCCTAAGAAGTCCCTCCTCAGCTTTCTGTAGCTTACTTCCTTGGAGTGGCCTTCCAGGATCTGAAGGGGGCTGCAGGAAGGCTGGGGAGGGACTATTGACAAGGTCT